>WQNJ02000185.1:0-48187 GCA_016584745.2 Phylloscopus trochilus trochilus
ATGTTGCGTTTCTGGCATGTGTTCAGCGTGTCTTACACGTGTTTTTGGCGTGTTTTACATGTGTTTTCGGCATGTTTTACACGTGTTTTTGGCAGGTTTTACATGTGTTTTACACGTGTCTTACACGTCTTTTTGGCACGTCTTACACGTGTTTTTGGCATGCCTTACACGTGTTTTTGGCATGCCTTACACGTGTTTTTGGCGTGTCTTACACGTGTTTTTGGCATGCCTTACACGTGTTTTTGGCATGCCTTACACGTGTTTTTGGCGTGTCTTACACGTGTTTTCGGTGTGTTCTCGGCGTGTTTTTGGTGTGTTCTTGGCGTGTTTTACACGTGTTTTTTCAGCATCTTTTTGGCATGCTTTACACACGTTTTCAGTGTGTTTTACATGTGTTTTTGGCGTGTTTTCGGCATGTTTTCGATGTGTTTTTGGCATGTGTTACACGTGTTTTTGGCATGTTTTACACGTGTTTTCAGTGTGTTTTACACGTGTTTTTGGCGTGGTTTACATGTGTTTTTGGCGCATTTTTGGCATGCCTTACACGTGTTTTTGGCAGGTTTTACATGTGTTTTTGGCATGTTTTTGGTGTGTTTTACATGTGTTTTTGGCATGTTTTACACGTGTTTTTTTTCAGCATCTTTTTGCATGTTTTACACACGTTTTCAGTGTGTTTTACACGTGTTTTCAGCATGCTTTCTGCCCTGTTCCGTGCGTGCTTTTGGGCTGCTTTCCTGTGTGTTTCTCCCATGTTTTCTGCGCGTTCTCGCCGTGTTTTCCCCGTGGTTCACCTGCGGGGTTTGCCCTGGTTTTGGCGTGTTTCGTGTGTGGTTTTTTGCCACGTTCCTGCCGTGTTTTGTGCGTGGTTTTGGCACGCTTCTGGCGTGTTTCGTGTCTGTGTTTTAGCCGTGTTCATGGCATGGTTTTTGCCGTGTTTCCCATGTTCCTGCCGTGTTTTGTTTCCCATGTTCCTGCCATGCTTTCTGTGTGCTCCAGCTGTGTTTTTGGTGTGGTTTTTTTGCCCTGTTTTATGCGTGTTTTATGCCAGCTTTATGTGTGTTTTTTGCCGTGTTTTTGCCATGTTCCTGCCGTGTTTTTCTTGTGTTTTACGTGTGTTTTATGTCTGTTCTTGCCGTGCTTTTGCTGTGTTCCTGCCGTGTTCCTTCCGTGTTTTATGTGTGTTTTATGTCTGGTTTTGCCACGTTTTGCTGTGTTTTACGTGTGTTTGTACCACGTTTTTGCCGTGTTCCTGCCGTGTTCCTGATGTGTTTTTACCGTGTTTTATGTGTTTTTTGGTGTGTTTTTGCCATGGTTTATGCGTGTGTTTGCCGTGGTTTTTTTTTTGCCCCGTTCCTGTTGAGTTCCTGCCGTGTTTTTGCTGTGTTTTACGCGTGTTTTATGTCTGGTTTTGCTGTGTTTTTGCCGGGTTCCTGCTGTGTTCCTGCTGTGTTTTTACCATGTTTTATGTGTGTTTTTGCCGTGGTTTATGCGCGTTTTTACCGTGTTCCTGCCGTGATTTATGTCTGGTTTTGGAGTGGTTTTGCCATGTTTTATGTGTGTTCCTGCTCTGTTTTATGTGTATTTTTGCCATGGTTTTGTGCATTTTTGCCGTGTTCCTGCCGTGTTTTTGCCGTGTTTTTGCCATGTTTCACCATGTCCCTGTTGTGTTCCTGCTGTGTTTTTGCTGTGTTTTATCTGTGTTTTATGTGCGCTTTTGCCGTGTTCCTGCCGTGTTTTTGCCGTGTTTTGCCATGTTCCTGTTGTGTCCCTGCTATATTTTTGCTGTGTTTTATGTCTGGTTTTGGTGTGTTTTTACCATGTTTTATCTGTGTTTTTGGTGCATTTTTGCCGTGTTCCTGCCATGTTTTTGCCATGTTTCTGCCACGTTCCTGTTGTGTCCCTGCTATATTTTTGCCGTGTTTTATCTGTGTTTTATGTCTATTTCTGCCACGTTCCTGCCGTGTTTTTGCCGTATTTTTGCCGTGTTTTATGTCTGTTTTTGTCGTGTTCCTGCCGTGTTTTTGCCACGTTCCTGTTGTCTTCCTGCTGTATTTTTGCTGTGCTGTACGTGTGTTTTAGGTGTGTTTTAGGTGTGTTCCTGCCATGTTCCTGCCATGTTTTTGCCGTATTTTTGCCGTGTTTTATGTCTGTTTTTTCCGTGTTCCTGCTGTATTTTTGCTGTGCTGTACGTGTGTTTTAGGTGTCTTTTTATGTGTGTTTTTGCCATGTTTTTGCCATATTTTTGCCGTATTTTTGCCGTGTTTTATGTCTGTTCTTGCCGTGTTCCTGCTGTATTTTTGCTGTGTTTCAGGTGTGGTTTATGTACGTTTTTGCCATGTTCCTGCTGTGTTTTATGTCTGTTTTTGGAGTGGTTCTTGCCATGTTTTATGTGTGTTTTTGCCATATTTTTGCCGTGTTTTATGTCTGTTTTTGCCTGTTTTTTCTGTGTTCCTGCTGGGTTTTTGCCATGTTCCTGTTGTGTCCCTGCTGTATTTTTGCTGTGTTTTACCTGTGTTTTTTGGTGTGTTTGCCGTGTTTCTGCCATGTTTTATGTCTGGTTTTGGTGTGGTTTTGCCGTGTTCCTGTTGTGTCCCTGCTGTATTTTTGCTGTGTTTTATCTGTGTTTTATGTGCGTTTTTGCCGTGTTCCTGCTCTGTTTTATGTCTGTTTTTGCCGTGTTCCTGCCGTGTTCCTGCTGTATTTTTGCTGTGTTTCAGGTGTGGTTTTATGTACGTTTTTGCCATGTTCCTGCTGTGTTTTATGTCTGTTTTTGGAGTGGTTTTTACCATGTTTTATGTCTGTTTTTGCCGTGTTTTATGTCTATTTCTGCCACGTTCCTGCCGTGTTTTTTGCCGTATTTTTGCCGTGTTTTATGTCTGTTTTTGTCGTGTTCCTGCCGTGTTTTTGCCACGTTCCTGTTGTCTTCCTGCTGTGTTTTTGCTGTGCTGTACGTGTGTTTTAGGTGTGTTTTAGGTGTGTTCCTGCCATGTTCCTGCCGTGTTTTTGCCGTATTTTTGCCGTGTTTTATGTCTGTTTTTTGCCGTGTTCCTGCCGTGTTCCTGCTGTGTTTTTGCTGTGTTTCAGGTGTGGTTTATGTACGTTTTTGCCATGTTCCTGCTGTGTTTTCTGTTTGCTTTTGGAGTGGTTTTTGCCACGTTTTATGTGTGTTTTTGCTGTATTTTTGCCGTGTTTTATGTCTGGTTTTGCCGTGTTCCTGTTGTGTCCCTGCTGTATTTTTGCTGCTCTGTATGTGTGTTTTAGGTGTGTTTCAGGTGTGTTTTAGGTGTGTTTTCGCCGTGTTTTTGTCGTGTTTTATGTCAATTTCTGCCATGTTCCTGCCGTGTTTTTGCCGTATTTTTGCCGTGTTTTATGTCTGTTTTTTCCGTGTTCCTGCTGTATTTTTGCTGTGCTGTACGTGTGTTTTAGGTGTCTTTTTATGTGTGTTTTTGCCATGTTTTTGCCATGTTTTTGCTGTGTTTTATGTGTGTTTTATGTCTGTTTTTGCCGTGTTCCTGCCGTGTTTTTGCTGTATTTTTGCTGTGTTTCAGGTGTGGTTTATGTACGTTTTTGCCATGTTCCTGCTGTGTTTTATGTCTGTTTTTGGAGTGGTTTTTACCATGTTTTATGTGTATTTTTGCCGTGTTTTATGTCTATTTCTGCCACGTTCCTGCCGTGTTTTTGCCGTGTTTTTGCCGTGTTTTATGTCTGTTTTTGTCGTGTTCCTGCCGTGTTTTTTGCCACGTTCCTGTTGTCTTCCTGCTGTGTTTTTGCTGTGCTGTACGTGTGTTTTAGGTGTGTTTTAGGTGTGTTTTAGGTGTGTTTTTGCTGTGTTTTAGGTGTGTTTTTGCTGTGTTTTAGGTGTGTTTTTGCCGTGTTTTTTCCCTGTTTTTGCCGTGTTCCTGCCCTGCCGTGTGCCCGTGGCGAGCCCCGGGGCCGGTGCCGTGTCCAGCCCTGTCCGGCCGTCTCCGGCCGCTCCCGGCCCTTCCCTCGGGCGGCTCCGGCGGCGGCTGCAAAGCAAAGCTGGGGGGAGGGGCCGGGGGGGGGGGGTTTTGGGGGGTCCCGCGACGGCGCCTGGGGAGAGACGGGGTCACCCCAACCCCCCCCGCCCCCCCCGGGACCCCCAGGTCAGACAGAGCCCCCCAAGGGGGGGGACGGACACGGGGTGGGGGGGGGGGGGTCCAGAACTGGGGACACGGGGGGGGTCACAGCCCGGCCTGGGGGGACAAACGCGACACGGGGGGGGACCCCGGGGGGGCACAGACCCCCCCCTCCCCCCCGACACCTGGGGGCTCCCTGAGACCCCCCCCCCAGTCCCATCCCACTCCCCCCCCGAAGGTGCCTGGGCGCCCCCAGGGTTGGGGGTCCCTGTGGGGTCCCTGGGGTGCTGTGGGGTGGGACATGGGGGGCACTGTGGGGTCCCTGTGGGGTCCCTGGGGTGCTGTGGGGTGGGACACGGGGGGCACTGTGGGGTCCCTGTGGGGTTCCATGGGTGCTGTGGGGTGGCACTCCCCCGGTGCACCTCGGGGTGCTGTGGGGCTGGGGGGGACACTGTGGGGCAGAGCTGTGGGGCGGGGTCTGTAGGGCAGGGCTGCGGGTACAGCTGTGGGGCATAGCAGGGCTATGGGGCAGAGCTATGGGGCAGGGCTATAGGGCAGAGCTGTGGGGCAGAGCCATGGGGCAGAGCTATGGGGCAGAGCTATGGGGCAGGGCCATAGGGCAAAGCCACAGGGCAGTTATGGGGCAGAGTTAAGGGGCAGAGCCGTGGGGCAGAGCCATGGGGCAGAGCTGTGGGGCAGAGCTGTGGCACAGAGCCATGGGGCAGAGCCGTGGGGCAGAGCCATGGGGCAGAGCCATGGGGCAGAGCTATGGGGCAGAGCTATGGGGCAGAGCTGTGGGGCACAGCCATGGGGCACAGCCATGGGGCACAGCCATGGGGCAGAGCTGTGGGGCAGAGCTGTGGGGCAGAGCTGTGGGGCAGAGCTATGGGGCACAGCCGTGGGGCAGAGCTGTGGGGCAGAGCTGTGGGGCAGCACTCCCTGTAGGGGCTGTACGGCACCTCCAGGTACTTGTGGGTGCCAGGACTGGGGGTGCTGTGGGGCAGGACAGCGCAGAGCCATGGGGCAGAGCTGTGGGGCAGAGCTGTGGGGCAGAGCCATGGGGCAGAGCTGTGGGGCAGAGCTGTGGGGCAGAGCCATAGGGCAGGATGTGTGGGTCACTCACTGCAGTCGTGCAGCACCTCCAGGTATTTGTAGGTGCTGGGGCAGGCTCTATGGGGCAGGATGGGATCTATGGGGCAGGATGGGATCTATGGGGCAGGATCTGTGGGGCAGGATCCATGGGGCAGGATGGGATCTATGGGGCAGTCTCTATGGGGCAGGGCCATGGGGCAGCACTCACTGTAGGGCACGCAGTCGTACTGCACCTCCAGGTATTTGTAGGTGCTGGGACAGGCTCTGTGGGGCAGGATGGGATCTATGGGGCAGGATGGGATCCATGGGGCAGGGCTATGGGGCAGGATCTATGGGGCAGGGCCGTGGGGCAGCACTCACTGTAGGGCACGCAGTCGTACTGCACCTCCAGGTATTTGTAGGTGCTGGGGCAGGATCCATGGGGCAGGATGGGATCTATGGGGCAGGATGGGATCTGTGGGGCAGGCTCTATGGGGCAGGATCCATGGGGCAGTGCTATGGGGCAGGATCTATGGGGCAGGCTCTATGGGGCAGGGCCATGGGGCAGCACTCACTGTAGGGCACGCAGTCGTACTGCACCTCCAGGTATTTGTAGGTGCTGGGACAGGCTCTGTGGGGCAGGATGGGATCTATGGGGCAGGATGGGATCTATGGGGCAGGATCCATGGGGCAGGGCTATGGGGCAGGATCCGTGGGGCAGCACTCACTGTAGGGCACGCAGTCGTACTGCACCTCCAGGTATTTGTAGGTGCCCGGGCAGGATCTGTGGGGCAGGGCTATGGGGCAGGATGGGATCCATGGGGCAGGATGGGATCTATGGGGCAGGATGGGATCTGTGGGGCAGGATCCATGGGGCAGGCTCTATGGGTCAGGCTCTATGGGGCAGGGCTATGGGGCAGCACTCACTGTAGGGCACGCAGTCGTACTGCACCTCCAGGTATTTGTAGGTGCTGGGGCAGGCTCTATGGGGCAGGATGGGATCTGTGGGGCAGGCTCTATGGGGCAGGATCCATGGGGCAGGCTCTATGGGGCAGGGCTGTGGGGCAGGATCTATGGGGCAGCACTCACTGTAGGGCACGCAGTCGTACTGCACCTCCAGGTATTTGTAGGTGCTGGGACAGGCTCTGTGGGGCAGGATGGGATCTATGGGCAGGGCTGTGGGGCAGGATGGGATCTATGGGGCAGGGCTATGGGGCAGGATGGGATCTATGGGGCAGGATGGGATCTATGGGGCAGGATCCATGGGGCAGGATGGGATCTATGGGGCAGGGCTATGGGGCAGGATGGGATCTATGGGGCAGGATGGGATCTATGGGGCAGGATCTATGGGGCAGGGCCGTGGGGCAGCACTCACTGTAGGGCACGCAGTCGTACTGCACCTCCAGGTATTTGTAGGTGCTGGGACAGGATCTATGGGGCAGGATGGGATCTGTGGGGCAGGATGGGATCTGTGGGGCAGGATGGGATCTGTGGGGCAGGGCTATGGGACAGGATCCATGGGGCAGGATGGGATCCATGGGCAGGATGGGATCCATGGGGCAGGCTCTATGGGGCAGGCTCTATGGGGCAGGGCTATGGGGCAGCACTCACTGTAGGGCACGCAGTCGTACTGCACCTCCAGGTATTTGTAGGTGCTGGGACAGGCTTTATGGGGCAGGATGGGATCCATGGGGCAGGATGGGATCTGTGGGGCAGGATCTATGGGGCAGGGCTATGGGGCAGGATGGGATCTGTGGGGCAGGATGGGATCCGTGGGGCAGCACTCACTGTAGGGCACGCAGTCGTACTGCACCTCCAGGTATTTGTAGGTGCCCGGGCAGGGGTCGGGGAAGGCGTCGGAGCCGGCGACCACCACGCACTGAGTGCGGTTGTTGCACCTGCGGGGACAGCGGGGACACGTCGGGGACAGCGGGGACAGCGGGGGACAGTGGGGACAGCGGGGGACAGCAGGGACATGGGGACATGTCAGGGATACAGGGACACGTCGGGGACAGCGGGGACAGGAGGGGACAGGAGGGGACAGGAGGGGACAGCGGGGACATGGGGGACAGCAGGGGACAGCGGGGGACACGTCGGGGACAGCGGGGACAGCGGGACACAGGGGGACAACAGGGACATGGGGGGACACAGGGACAGATCATGGACATGGAGACACAGAGGGACACCAGGGGACACTGGGGGGACACCGGGGGACACAGGGACATGTCAGGGACACAGGGACATGTCTGGGACAGGCGGGGGACATGGGGAGACACGGTGGGACACAGGGACACGTCAGAAACATGGGGGGACAGCAGGGACAGCAGGGACAGCAGGGGACAGGAGGGGACAGGAGGGGACAGCAGGGACAGGAGGGGACAGGAGGGGACACAGACACAGGGGGATGTGAGGGGACCTGAAGGGACCTGGGACACCAAGGGACGCAGAGACAGTGGAGAGAGACAGGGGACACCTGGGGACACCTGGGGGCACCTGGGGGACACCTGGGGACACCTGGGGACACCTGGGGACACAGAGGACACGGGGGGATGCAGGACACAAAGGGACAGAGGGACAGGGAGGGGACACACGGGGACAGCAGGGGAACAGGGACCTGAGGGGACACCTTGGGGACACCTCGGGGACACCTCGGGGACATGGGGACACAGGGCACGTGGAGCTGGGGACATGGGGACAGCAGGACAGTGGGGACACACAGGGACACAGAACAGGGGACACAGGGACATGGGGACACAGGGACAGTGGGGACACAGAACAGGGGACACCTTGAGGACACCTCGGGGACATGGGACACAGGGACAGTGGGGACACAGAACAGGGGACACAGGAGTGGCCCCGGCGCTTGGGGACACAGGGCTCAGGTGCCACCGCCGATGTCCCTGGAGGGGACAGGGGGACATCCTCCAGCTGTGCCACCCCCGTGTGTTGTCCCCAGGGCCACCCCCACCCCACGTGTCCCACGCCCTCAGTGTCCCCGTGTCCCCCCCCACCTTGTGCCACCCAACTGTCCCCAGGTGTCCCCCGCATCCCCTGTCCTGGCCCCTGTCCCCAACGTGTCCCCAAGTCCCCAACACGTCCCCAACCCCCCAGGTGCCACCCTCCTGTGCGCCTGCACAGCTCCAGCCTGTCCCTGTGTCCCCAAAGTGTCCCCAAGGTGTCCCCAGCCCTTACACGTCCCCCTGTCCCCTCCCTGTCCATGTGTCCCCTCAGTGTCCCCAGCCCCTGTGCCCAGTGTCCCCTCCCTGTCCCTCTGTCCCCACTGCCGTGTCCCCTGTCACCTGCCTGTCCCCGTGTCCCCGACCTCGAACACCTGCCTGGTGTCCCCAATGTCCCCAACGTCCCCGGTGTCCCACTGTTCCCAATGTCCTGACACTGCCCATGTCCTCAGGTGTCCCCAGTGTCCCCAATGTTCCCACTGTCCCCAATGTCGCAATGTCCCCAAAGCCCCCAGTGTCCCTGATGTCCCCAATATCCCCAATGTCCCCAGTGTCCCCAAAGCCCCCAGTGTCCCCAATGTCCCCAATGTCCCCAATACCCCCAGTGTCCCCTGTGTCCCCATTGTCCCCAATGTCCCACTGTCCCCAATGTCCCCAGTGTCCCCAATGTCCCAGTGTCCCCAAAGCTCCCAAAGCCCCCAGTGTCCCCAGTGTCCCCGTGTCACCTCTGTGCCATGATGGGCTGTGCCTGGGGCAGGTAGCACTGCATGTTTGCCATCTGCCCGGGGTCCCTGATGTCCCCAATGTCCCCAGTGTCCCCAGTGTCCCCAAAGCCCCCATTGTCCCCAGTGTCGCCAGTGTCCCTGATGTCCCAAATGTCTCCAACATCCCCAGTGTCCCCAAAGCCCCCAGTGTCCCCAATGTCCCCGCTGTCCCCGCTGTCCCCGTGTCACCTCTGTGCCATGATGGGCTGTGCCTGGGGCAGGTAGCACTGCACGTTGGCCATCTGCCCGGGGTCCCTGCTGTCCCCAATGTCCCTGATGTCCCCAGTGTCCCCAATGTCCCAATGTCCCACTGTCCCCAGTGTCCCCAGTGTCCCCAACATCCCCAAAGTCCCCAATGTCCCCAATGTTCCCAAAGCCCCCAGTGTCCCAATGTCCCCAATGTCCCCATTGTCCCCAATGTCCCACTGTCCCAATGTCCCACTGTCCCCAATACCCCCAGTGTCCCCAATGTCCCCATTGTCCCCAGTGTCCCAGTGTCCCCAAAGCTCCCAATGTCCCCCGCTGTCCCCAGTGTCCCCGTGTCACCTCTGTGCCATGATGGGGTGTGCCTGGGGCAGGTAGCACTGCACATTCGCCATCTGCCCAGGGTCCCTGATGTCCCCAATGTCCCACTGTCCCCAGTGTCCCCAATGTCCCTGGTGTCCCCAATGTCCCCAAAGCCCCCAATGTCCCAATGTCCCCAATGTCCCCAATGTCCCAATGTCCCCAATGTCCCCATTGTCCCCAAAGCCCCCAGTGTCCCTAGTGTCCCCGGTGTCCCCAATGTCCCCGCTGTCCCCATTGTCCCCACTGTCACCTCTGTGCCATGATGGGGGTGTGCCTGGGGCAGGTAGCACTGCACGTTGGCCATCTGCCCGGGGTCCCTGATGTCCCCAATGTCCCACTGTCCCAATGTCCCCAATATCCCAAATGTCCCCAATGTCTCAATGTCCCCAAAGCCCCCAGTGTCCCCAGTGTCCCCGGTGTCCCCGGTGTCCCCAATGTCCCCAACATCCCCAGTGTCCCCAATGTCCCTGCTGTCCCCGTGTCACCTCTGTGCCATGATGGGGTGTGCCTGGGGCAGGTAGCACTGCACATTCGCCATCTGCCCGGGGTCGGCGTCGCAGATTTTGTCGTCGGTGCGGCCGTAGTTGGCGTCGGCCACCAGCACCACGTCACTGCCGGGGCAGCGCAGCTCCAGCGGGTACCCCTCGCAGGCCAGCTCCCGGCGCGCCAGCCCGAAGGGCAGCGCCCCCCGGATCAGCCCTGGGGGGACCGAAACGGGGTCAGGGAACCCCAAAATGGGGTCAGGGCACCCCAAAAACCCCAGGGAACCCCAAAAACCCCAGGGAACCCCAAATGGGGTCAGGGAACCCTGAAATGGACTCAGGGAACACAAAAAAACCCAGGGAACTCCAAAATGGGGTCAGGGAACCCCAAAATGGGGTCAGGGAACCCCAAACGGGGTCAGGGAACCCCAAAATGGGGTCAGGGAACCTCAAAACACCCTGGGCACCCCAATTCCTTCACATCAGATCTGGCTGTGCCAGCCCGAAGGCAGCGCCCCCCAGATCAGCCCTGGGGGAACCCGAAACGGGGTCAGGGAAACCCGAAATGGGGTCAGGGAAACCCGAAATGGGGTCAGGGAACCCCAAACGGGATCAGGGAACCCCAAAATAGGGTCAGGGAACCCCAAAAACCCCAGGGAACCCCAATCACTCCACAGAGATCCCACTGTGCCAGCCCGAAGGGCAGCGCCCCCCGGATCAGCCCTGGGGGGACCCGAAACGGGGTCAGGGAACCCCAAATGGGGTCAGGGAACCTCAAATGGGGTCGGGGAACCCCCAAAACCCCAGGGAACCCCAAAATGGGGTCAGGGAACCCCAAAAACCCCAGGGAACCCCAAAATAGGGTCAGGGAACCCTGAAATGGGGTCAGGGAACCCCAAAAACCCCAGGGAACCCCAAACGTGGTCAGGGAACCCCAAAATGGGATCAGAGAACCCTGAAACGGGGTCAGGGAACCCCGAAACGGGGTCAGGGAACCCCAAAATGGGGTCAGGGAACCCCAAAACACCCTGGGCACCCCAATCCCTTCATACCCGGGGTACCCCTCGCAGGCCAGCTCCCACTGTGCCAGCCCGAAGGGCAGCCCCCCCCGGATCAGCCCTGGGGGGACTGAAACAGGGTCAGGGAACCCCAAAATGGGGTCAGGAACCCCGAAATGGGGTCAGGGAACCTCAAAATGGGGTCAGGGAACCCCAAAAACCCCAGGGAACCCCGAAATGGGGTCAGGGAACCCCAAATGGGGTCACAGAACCCCAAAAACCCCAGGGAACACCAATCACTCCATAGAAACCCCACTGTGCCAGCCCGAAGGGCAGGGCCCCCCGGATCAGTCCTGGGGGAACCAAAATGGGGTCAGGGAACCCCAAAATGGGGTCAGGGAGCCCCAAAATGGGGTCAGGGAACCCCAAAAACCCAAGGGAACCCCAAAGTGGGGTCAGGGAACCCCAAAACACTCTGGGCACCCCAATTCCTTCACATCAGATCTGGCTATGTCAGCCCGAAGGGCAGGGCCCCCCGGATCAGCCCTGGAGGAACCAAAATAGGGTCAGGGAACCCCAAAATGGGGTCAGGTAGCCACAAAAACCCCAGGGAACCCCAAACGGGGTCAGGGAACCCCAAAACCCCTGGGCACCCCAATCCCTTCATACCCGGGGTACCCCTCGCAGGCCAGCTCCCGGTGCGCCAGCCCGAAGGGCAGCGCCCCCCGGATCAGCCCTGGGGGGACTGAAACAGGGTCAGGGAACCCCAAAATGGGGTCAGGGAACCCCGAAACGGGGTCAGGGAACCCCAAATGGGGTCAGGGAACCCCAAAACCCCAGGGAACCCCAAAATAGGGTCAGGGAACCCCAAAACCCCAGGGAACCCCAAAATGGAGTCAGGGAACCCTAAACGGGGTCAGGGAACCCCAAAAAACCCAGGGAACACCAAATGGGGTCAGGGAACCCCAAAACGGGGTCAGGGAACCCCAAACAGGTCCCGGCTCAGCCCTGGGGGCACAGGGACCACCTGAGACCCAAACCCCAAATCAGAGACCCCGAGAAGCCCCCGGCCCCAAATCCCCGACACCTGGATCCCAAATCCCAAACACCTGGATCCTCTGATCCCAAACATCTGGATCCTCTGATCCCAAACACCTGGATCCCAAACCCCAAACACCTGGATGCCAAATCCCAAACACCTGGATCCCAAATCCCAAACACCTGGATCCCAAATCCCCGACACCTGGATCCCAAATCCCCGACACCTGGATCCCAAATCCCAAACACCTGGATCCCAAATCCCCAACACCTGGATCCTCTGATCCCAAACACCTGGATCCCAAATTCTGAACACCTGGATCCCAAATCCCCGACACCTGGATCCCAAATCCCAAACACCTGGATCCCCAAATCCCAAACACCTGGATCCTCTGATCCCAAACACCTGGATCCCAAATTCTGAACACCTGGATCCCAAATCCCCGACACCTGGATCCCAAATCCCAAACATCTGGGATCCCAAATCCCAAACACCTGGATCCCAAATCCCAAACACCTGGATCCCCAAATCCCAAACACCTGGATCCTCTGATCCCAAACACCTGGATCCCAAATTCTGAACACCTGGATCCCAAATCCCCGACACCTGGATCCCAAATCCCAAACACCTGGATCCCCCAATCCCAAACACCTGGATCCCCTGATCCCAAACATCTGGATCCTCTGATCCCAAACACCTGGATCCTCTGATCCCAAACACCTGGGATCCTCTGATCCCAAACATCTGGATCCCCTGATCCCAAACACCTGGATCCCAAATCCCAAACACCTGGATCCCAAATCCCAAACACCTGGATCCTCTGATCCCAAACACCTGGGATCCTCTGATCCCAAACACCTGGATCACAAACCCCAAACACCTGGATCCCCTGATCCCAAACACCTGGATCCCAAATTCTGAACACCTGGATCCTCTGATCCCAAACACCTGGGATCCCAAATCCCAAACATCTGGATCCCCTGATCCCAAACACCTGGATCCCAAATCCCAAACACCTGGATCCCAAATTCTGAACACCTGGATCCCAAATCCCAAACACCTGGGATCCCCCGATCCCAAACATCTGGATCCTCTGATCCCAAACACCTGGATCCCCTAAAATCTGGGATCCCCCAAACCCCAGGATCTCCCTTTCTCCAAGGCACCAGGATCTGCCCGATCCCAGATCCTGTGTCCCCCAAAATCCGGGATCGGCCTGATCCCAAATCCCATTTCCTCCCAAAATCCGGGATCGGCCTGATCCCAAATCCCATTTCCCTCGCAAATCCAGGAGCTGCCCAATCCCAAATTGTGGGACAAAATCTGGGGATTTTGTCTCCCCAAAATCCGGGATCCTCTCGATCCCAGATCCCATTTCCTCCCAAAATCCAGGATCTGCCCAATCCCAGATCCCGTGTCCCCCAAAACCCGGGATCTGCTCGATCCCAATCCCATTTCCACCTAAAATCTGGGATCTGTCCAATTCCCAAATCCCAAGTCCAGGATCCGTTCGTTCCCAGATCCATTTCTCCCCAAAATCCTGGATCTCCCAGATCCCGGATCCCGTTTCCTCCCAAAATCCAGGAGCTGCCCGATCCCAAATCCTGTGTCCCCCCCCAAAATCCGGGATCAGCCCGATGCCAGACCCTGATCCCAAATCCCGTGTCCACCAACATCTGGGATCTACTTGATCTCGAATCCCATTCCCACCCCAAATCCGGGATCTGCTTGATCCCAAATCCTGGGACAAAACCCGGGGATTTTGTCTCCCCAAAATCCAGGATCCTCTCGATCCCAGATCCCATTCCCACCCCAAAATCCGGGATCTGCCTGATCATGGATCCCATGTCTCCCCAAAATTTGGGATCTGCCCAGACTCCCCCAAAAATCTGGGATTGGCTCAATCTCGAATCCCATTTCCAGCTAAAATCCAGGAGCTGCCTGATCATGGATCCGGTGTCTTCCCCTAAAATCTGGATCTGTCCAATCCTGATCCCATTTCCCCCCAAAATCCTGGATCTCCCTGATCCCGGATCCGTGTCCCCCCAAATCCTGGATCTCCCTGATCCCAGATCCCGTGTCCCCCCAAAATCCAGGCGCTGCTGGATCCCGAATCCCATTCCCACCCCAATCCCAGATCCCCTCTCCCCCAAAATCCGGGATCTCCCAGATCCCGGGACAAAACCTGGGGATTTTGTCTCCCCCAAACCCAGAATCTGCCCCATCCTGGGTCCAGCGTCCCTCCAAAAATCGGGATCTCCCAGATCCTGGATCCCATTTCCTCCCAAAATCCAGGAGCTGCCTGATCCCAAATCCTGTGTCCCCCCCAAAATCCGGGATCAGCCCGATGCCAGATCCTGATCCCAAATCCGTGTCCACCAAAATCTGGGATCTACTTGATCTCAAATCCCATTTCCACTCCAAATCCGGGATTGGCTCGATCCCAAATCCTGGGACAAAACCTGGGGATTTTGTCTCCCCCAAACCCAGGATCCGTTCATTCCCAGATCCCGTTTCCTCCAAAATCCAGCATCTGCCTGATCCTGGATCCCATTTCCCCTCCAAAATCCGGGATCTGCCCAATCCCAGATCCCGTGTCCCCCCCAAAATCCAGGATCTGCTCGATCCCAATCCCATTTCCACCTAAAATCCGGAATCTTCCCAATCCCAGATCCCAAATCCAAGATCCGTTCGTTCCCAGATCCCATTTCCCCCCAAAATCCGGGATCTGCCTGATCCCAAATCCTGGGACAAAACCTGGGGATTTTGTCTCCCCAAAATCCTGGATCTGCTTGATCCCGATCCCATTTGCTCCCAAAATCCGGGATCTGCCCAATCCCAGATCCCGTGTCCGTCCCCCCCAAAATCTGGGATCTGTTCGATCCCAATCCCATTTCCACCTAAAATCCGGGATCTCCCAGATCCCGGGACAAAACCTGGGGATTTTTCCCCCCTGAATCCCGGATCTGCTCGATCCCAGATCCTGTGTTGCCCAAAATCCGGGATCTGTCCCATCCTGATCGCATTTCCCCCCCAAAATCCGGGATCGGCTCAACCTCAAATCCCAATCCCACCCCAAACCCGGGATCCGCTCAATCCCAAATCCTGGGACAAAACCTGGGGAGTTTGTCTCCCCCAAACCCAGGATCCTCTTGATCCCAGATCCCATTTCCTCCCAAAATCCTGGATCTGCTCGATCCCAATCCCACTTCCACCTAAAATCCGGGATCTCCCCAATCCCAGACCCCAAACCCAGGATCTGTTCGTTCCCAGATCCCATTTCCCCCCAAAATCCTGGATCTGCCTGATCCTGGATCCTCCGTCCATCCAAAATCCGGGAGCTGTCCAATCCCGATCCCAGATTTTTGAGGGATTTATTTCCACCCCAAAATCCGGGATTGGCTCAACCTCAAATCCCATTCCCACCCCAAACCCGGGATCCGCTCGATCCCAAATCCTGGGACAAAACCTGGGGATTTTGTCTCCCCAAAATCCAGGATCCTCTTGATCCCAGATCCCGTTTCCTCCCAAAATCCAGCATCTGCCCAATCCCAGATCCCATTTCCCTCCCAAAATCCTGGATCTGCTCGATCCCAATCCCATTTCCACCTAAAATCCGGGATCTCCCCAATCCCAAATCCCAAATCCAGGATCCGTTCATTCCCAGATCCCATTTCTCCCCAAAATCCTGGATCTCCCAGATCCCGGATCCCATTTCCTCCCAAAATCCAGGAGCTGCCTGATCCCAAATCCTGTGTCCCTCCCAAATCCAGGATCAGCCCGATGCCAGATCCTGATCCCAAATCCCGTGTCCACCAAAATCTGGGATCTACTTGATCTCGAATCCCATTTCCTCCCAAAATCCAGCATCTGCCTGACCCCAAATCCCGTTTCCCCCCCCAAATTCGGGATCTGCCCAATCCCAGATCCTGTGTCCCCCCCAAAATCCTGGATCGGCTCTATCTCATATCCCATTTCCATCTAAAATCCGGGATTTCCCCAATCCCAGATCCCTTGTCCCCCAAAATCCAGGATCTGTCTGATGGCAGATCCTGGGACAAAATCTGCGGAGTTTGTCCCCCCCAAATCCGGGATCCCGAATCCCATTTCCACCTAAAATCCGGGATCTCCAGATCCTGATCCCATTTCCACCCCAAATCCAGGATTTGCCCGATCCCAGATCCCAAATCCAGGATCTGTTTGTTCCCAAATCCCATTTCCCCCCAAAATCCAGCATCTGCCCGATCCCAGATCCCGTGTCCCCCCCAAATCCGAGATCTGCTCCATCCCAATCCCATTCCCACCTAAAATCCAGGATCTCCCAGATCCCGGGACAAAACCTGGGGATTTTTCCCCCCTGAATCCCGGATCTGCTCGATCCCAGCTCCTGTGTTGCCCAAAATCCGGGATCTGTCCCATCCTGATCACATTTCCCCCCAAAAATCCGGATCGGCTCAACCTCAAATCCCATTCCCACCCCAAACCCGGGATCCGCTCGATCCCAAATGCTGGGACAAAACCTGGGGATTTTGCCTCCCCTAAATCCAGGATCTGCTTGATCCCGATCCCATTTCCTCCCAAAATTCTGGATCTCCCCAATCCCAGACCCCAAACCCAGGATCTGTTCGTTCCCAGATCCCATTTCCCCCCCAGAATCCTGGATCTGTCTGATCCTGGATCCTCTGTCCCTCCAAAATCCGGGAGCTGCCTGATCCCAAATCCTGGGACAAAACTGGGGATTTTGTCTCCCCAAAACCCAGGATCCTCTCGATCCCAGATCCCATTTCCTCCCAAAATCCAGCATCTGCCTGATCCCGAATCCCATTCCCACCCCAAACCCAGGATCTCCCCAATCCCAGATCCCCTGTCCCCGCAAAATCCAGGATCCGCTCGATCCCAAATCCTGGGACAAAACCTGGGGATTTTGTCTCCCCTAAATCCTGGATCTGCTTGATCCCGATCCCATTTCCTCCCAAAATCCAGGATCTGCCCAATCCCAGATCCCGTGTCCCCCCCCCAAATCTGGGATCTGTTCGATCCCGATCCCATTTCCACCTAAAATCCAGGATCTCCCAGATCCCAGGACAAAACCTGGGGATTTTCCCCCCTGAATCCCGGATCTGCTCGATCCCAGCTCCTGTGTTGCCCAAAATCCGGGATCTGTCCCATCCTGATCCCATTTCCCCCCAAAAATCCGGGATCAGCTCAACCTCAAATCACCATTCCCGCCCCAAACCCGGGATCCGCTCGATCCCAGATCCTGGGACAAAACCTGGGGATTTTGTCTCCCCCAAACCCAGGATCCTCTTGATCCCAGATCCCATTTCCTCCCAAAATCCAGCACCTGCCTGATCCTGGATCCCATTTCCCCCCCAAAATCCTGGATCTGCTCGATCCCAATCCCATTTCCACCTAAAATCTGGGATCTCCCCAATCCCAGACCCCAAACCCAGGATCTGTTTGTTCCCAGATCCCATTTCCCCCCCAGAATCCCGGATCTGCCTGATCCTGGATCCTGTGTCCCCCCAAAATCCGGGATCTGTCCAATCCCGATCCCAGATTTTTGAAGGATTTTTTCCACCCCAAAATCCGGGATCTCCCAAATCCCGGGACAAAACCTGGGGATTTTGTCCCCGATCCCAAATCCCGCGTCCATCAAAAAATCTGGGATCTACTTGATCTGGAATCCCACTTCCCCCCAAAATCCGGGATCTGCCCGATCCCACAGCCGGTGTCCCTCCAAATCCAGGATCTGCCCAATCCTGAATCCTGTGTCCCACCCCGCCCCCATCTGGGATCTGTTCAATCCCGACCCCGTTTCCACCCCAAAATCCGGGATCTCCCAGATCCTGGGACAAAACCTGGGGATTTTGTCTCCCCAAAATCCGGGATTCGTTCATTCCCAGATCCCGTTTCCTCCCAAAATCCAGCATCTGCCTGATCCCGGATCCCATTTCCCCCCCAAATTCGGGATCTGTCCAATCCCAGATCCCACGTCCCCCCCAAAATCCAGGATCTCCCAAACCCCGGGACAAAACCTGGGGAGTTTGTCTCCCCCAAACCCAGGATCCGTTCATTCCCAGATCCCGTTTCCTCCCAAAATCTGGGATCTGCTTGATCACGGATCCCATTCCCCCCCAAAATCTTGGATCTGCTCCATCACAATCCCACTTCCACCTAAAATCCGGGATCTCCCCAATCCCAGACCCCAAACCCAGGATCCGTTCGTTCCCAGATCCCATTTCCCCCCAAAATTCGGGATCTGCCCGATCCCACAGCCCGTGTCCCCCCAAAATCCAGGAGCTGCCTGATCCCAAATCCTGGGACAAAACCTGGGGATTTTGTCCCCTAAATCCGGGATCCTCTCGATCCCGATCCCATTTCCTCCCAAAATCCGGGATCTTCCCCATCCCAGATCCCGTGTCCCCCCAGAGCCGGGATCCCTGGATCCCCTGGATCCCCTTTCCCCCGGATCCCCGGGATCCCGATCCCGTCCCCCTCCCGCCCATTCCGGGCTCTCCCGGCTCCGCCGTTCCCGATCCGGGATTTCCCCCAGCCCGGCCTCTGGGACCCGGGGCTGCTGGGAATGCCTTGCACACTCACTGATCACACTCACTGCAAACACTGCTCACACTCACTGCTCACACTCACTGCTCACACTCACTGTGCACACTCACTGTGCACACTCACTGCAAACACTCACTGCTCACATTGCTCACACTGCACACTCACTGCTCACGCTCACTGCCCACATTCACTGCTCACACTCACACCGCTCACACTCAGCACTCACACTCACTGCTCACACTCACACTGCTCACACTCAGCACTCACACTCACTGCAAACACCCGCTGCTCACACTCAGCGCTCACACCCAGGGCATGCACTCACATCCTGCACAGTCAGCTCACACTCAGTGCACACTCGGGGCACACTCAGTGCTCACACTCACTGCTCACACTCAGCTCACACTCCCTGCACACCTGGGTGCTGTCCAGCCCTTGCACACCCCTTACACACCTGGGGTGCTGTACAGCACTTACGCACCCCTTGCACACCTGAGATGTTGTACAACCCTTACACACTCCTTACAAACCCCTTACACACTCCCTGCACACCCGGGGTGCGGTACAGCCCTTGCACGCTCCTTGCACAATCCTGGGGCATTGTACAGCCCATCACACTCCCCTTGCACACCTGTGCCACAAGCAAAGGCACCTCTAGAGGGCTGCACACCCCTTGCACGCCCCTGGGCACTCCTGGGGTGCTGTTGAGGCGTTGCACGCTCCTTACACAACCCTCACACACCCCTGGGCATCCTCTGGGGCATTGCACACCTCTCGCACACCCCTCGCACACCCCTGGGGCCTTGCACAGCCCTCACAAGCCCGTTGCACGCCCCCTTTTCACACCATTCGCACGCCCCTGGGGCATCGCACGCCCTTTGCACGCCCATTACACATCCCCTGGGGCATCGCACGCCCCTCGCACAGCCCTCGCACGCCCTTTGCACGCCCCCTTTACACACCCATGTCACACCCCTTTGCACGCCCCTGGGGCATTGCACAGCCCATCACACACCCTTTGCACGCCCATTACACATCCCCTGGGGCATTGCACGACCCTCCCACGTCCCTTGCACACCCCTTGCACACCCATTGCACGCCCCTGGGGCACTGCACAACCCTCCCACGCCCCTCCCACACCCCTTGCACGCTCGTTGCACATCCTTTGCACACCCCTGTCACTCTCCTAGGACATTGCACAGCCCTCCCACGCCCCTTGCACACCCGTTGCACACCCCTGGGGCATTGCACACCCCTCCCATGCCCATTGCACACCCGTTGCACACCCCTGGGGCACTGCACACCCCTTTCACACCCCTCGCACGCCCCTGGCACGCCCATTGCACGCCCCTTGCACGCCCCTGGGGCACTGCACACCCCTTGCACGCCCCTCACACACCCCTTGCACGCCCGTTGCACGTCCATTGCCCACCCCTGGGGGATGGCACAACCCCTTTGCACGCCCCTCCCATGCCCCTTGCACGCTCATTGCACGCCCTTTGCACACCCCTGTCACTCTCCTGGGACATTGCACACCCCTCCCACGCCCCTTGCACGCCCCTTGCACGCTCGTTGCACATCCTTTGCACACCCCTGTCACTCTCCTGGGACATTGCACAGCCCTCCCACGCCCCTTGCACACCCGTTGCATGCCCGTTGCACGCCCCTGGAGCATGGCACGCCCCTCCCACACCCTTTGCACACCCATTGCACACCCCTGGGGCATCGCACAGCCCTCCCACACCCCTTGCACACCCTTTGCACGCTTGTTGCACACCCCTGTCACTCGCCTGGGACATTGCACAGCCCTCGCACACCCCTTGCACGCTCATTGCACACCCTTTGCACACCCCTGTCACTCTCCTGGGACATTGCACAGCCCTCACACACCCCTTGCACACCCCTTGCACGCCCCTGGGGCATTGCATACCCCTCCCACGCCCCTTGCACACCCCTTGCACACCCCTTGCACACCCCTGGGGCACTGCACAGCCCTCCCACACCCCTTGCACGCCCGTTGCACACCCTTTGCACACCCCTGTCACTCTCCTGGGACATTGCACAGCCCTCACACACCCCTTGCACACCCCTTGCACGCCCCTGGGGCACTGCACACCCCTCCCACGTCCCTTGCACACCCCTCCCATGCCCTTTGCACGCTCGTTGCACACCCTTTGCACACCCCTGTCACTCTCCTGGGACATTGCACACCCCTCCCACGTCCCTTGCACACCCCTTGCACACCCCTGGAGCACTGCACAGCCCTTCCACGCCCCTCCCATGCCCCTTGCACACCCTTTGCACACCCCTGTCACTCTCCTGGGACATTGCACAGCCCTCACACACCCCTTGCACACCCCTGGGGCACTGCACAGCCCTCCCATGCCCCTCCCACGCCCCTTGCACGCTCGTTGCACGCCCTTTGCACACCCCTGTCACTCTCCTGGGACATTGCACAGCCCTCCCACGCCCCTTGCACACCCGTTGCATGCCCGTTGCACGCCCCTGGAGCATGGCACGCCCCTCCCACACCCCTTGCACACCCTTTGCACGCCCCCTACACGTCCCTTGGGGCATTGCACGCCCCTCGCACACCCCTCCCACGTCCCTTGCACACCCCTTGCAAGCCCCTTGCACACCCCTGGGGCACTGCACACCCCTCCCACGCCCCTCACACGCCCCTCGCACACCCATTGCACGCCCCCCTTGCACGCCCCTTACCGTCGGTGGCCGTGCCCAGCAGCAGCAGCCCCAGGAGGCCGCGCAGGGCGGGGGAGGGGCGCGCCATGGCGGGGGAGGGGCGGCGCCGGGACCCCCCAGGCTCAGCGGGGGGCTCCGAGCTGGGGGGGCAGAGAGAGGGGGGGGGGTGAGGGGGGGGTCCCCAAAAAACTGAGGGGGGGGGGAGGGGTTGGGTGATTAATGGGGGGGTTAATGAATGGGGGGTTAATGAATAGGGGAATTAAGGGGAGTGAAATTAATGGGAATAATTAATGGAGGGGGTTAAAGAATGGGGTATTAATGGGGGGGTGAAATTACTGGGGTAATTAATGAGGGGGGTATAATTAATGGGGGGAATTAATTGGGAGGGGTTAAATTAATGAGGGGAATTAATGAGGGGGTGAATTAATGGGGGTAATTAACGGGGGGTAAATGGGGGAATGAATGGGGGGGTAATTAATGGGGGGTATAATTAATGGGGGGAACTAATCAGGGGGTGAAATTAATGGGGGGAATTAATGAGGGGGGTTAAACTAATGAGGTGAATTAATGAGAGGGGATAAATTAATGAGGGGAAGAATTAATGAGGGGGGAGGGGGGGACCCCGATGTCCGGACCACCCCTCCCCCAAAATCCCGGGGAGCACAGCTCCCCCCCCCGAATTCGGGGACCCCCCCCCTTTCAAATTTTGGGACCCCCCCGAAATTCCGGCCCCTCCCCCAAATTCCGAGCCCCCCCTCCCCCCCCCCGAAATCGCGGGGGGGGGGGGGTCCGGCCGCCCCTCCCCCAACCCGGGGGGGCTCGGAGGTTCTCTCCCCCCCCTCCCCCCCCCGGCCCATCTGTTCCCCCCCCCAAATCCCCCCGGGATCGCCGCCCCCTCCCCCCCCTAACCCGGGGGGGGGGCAAAGCCGATTAATCCCCCCCCCCGGAGACCCCCCCCGGGACCCCCGGGACCCCCCCTCACCCCGCGCAGGGGCCGATGCGGCCGCGGTGCATTGTGGGAAGCTCAGCCCCGGGTTGCCAGGGGCGACGGCGCGCGCGGTGCATTGTGGGAGAATCCCCCCATCACCGCCCCCCCCCCCCTCCCCTCCTCACCAGAATGATGGGGGGGGTGGGGGGGGGGGCGCAGCGCCGTCCCAGAATGCTCCGCGCGCCGACATCGCCCCCCCCCCGCCTTAAACTGCACCCCCCCCACCCCCCCTTGGGGAAACTGAGGCGGGGGCGGAACCCCCCCCCCCCCCCCCCCAGGGACCCCCCAAAAACACCTGGGGGGGGCCCAATTTCCCGCGGGGGGGGGGAGGGGGAGCAGCCACAGCGCCCCGGGAGGGTCCCAGCCCGGGGGGGGGAGGGGAGGGGGCGGGAGGGGCCGCACCCCTCTTTTCAAAGGCGCCCCCCCCCCCCCAAATTCCCGGCCCCCGCCCTGTCCCCCCCCCCCTCCCCCTCCCCCCATTTATCCCCCGCCCCCCCCCCCCGGGGATATCGCTGCCCCCCCTCCCGCTTTTCACAGCCCCCCCCCCCTTTTTCCCGCCCCTCCCCCGCACCGCCGGACCCCCCAAATTCCCACGGCCCCCCCCCACCCCGGGGCAGGACCCACCCCAGATTTACGCGCCCCCCCCCCTTTAACCCCCTCCCCCACTCATTCCGGGCGCCTCCCCCCTCCCCATTTTAACAGCGCCCCCTTTTTCCCGGCCCCCCCCCCCTCATTTCCAGCGCCCCCCCCCATCCCAGCGCTGCGGGGGCGGCTCCCCCAGGACCCCCCCAGGACCCCCCCCGTTCCCCCCCCCCGGTACCTGCGGGTTCAGCTCCATGCGGCGATCGCGCCGCGACCCCCCCGGACCGCCCCGCGCCCGCGGGCTCCCCCCGGCGGCGGCCGCCGGTACTGCGGGACCCCCGCCCATCCCCCACAGAGACAGCGCCCCCTGCCGGACACCGCCGGGACTGCGGACCCCCGCCCCGCCCCCACCGGCACAGCGCCCCCTGCGGCCACCGCCGGTACTGCGGGACCCCCGCCCCGCCCCCACAGAGACAGCGCCCCCTGCCGGGCACCGCCGGGACTGCGGGACCCCCGCCCATCCCCCAATGGCACAGCGCCCCCTGCCGGACACCGCCGGTACTGCGGGACCCCCGCCCCGCCCCCACAGAGACAGCGCCCCCTGCCGGGCACCGCCGGGACTGCGGGACCCCCGCCCCGCCCCCACAGACACAGCGCCCCCTGCCGGGCACCGCCGGGACTGCGGGACCCCCGCCCCCACAGAGACAGCGCCCCCTGCCGGGCACCGCCGGGATTGCACTGCCCATCCCCCACTGCAACACCGCCCCCCTGCGGCCACCGCCGGCACTGCGGGACCCCCGCCCCGCCCCCACAGAGACACCGCCCCCTGCCGGACACCGCCGGGATTGCACTGCCCCTCCCCCACTGCACAGCGCCCCCTGCCGGGCACCGCCGGCACTGCGGGACCCCCGCCCCGCCCCCACAGAGACAGCGCCCCCTGCCGGACACCGCCGGCACTGCGGGAGCCCCGCCCCTCCCCCACCGCAACAGCGCCCCCCCGCGGTCACCGCCGGGATTGCAGCTCAGGGGGGTTAATGAGGGGGCGTTAATGAGGGGGGAATTAATGGGAGGATAAATTAATGATGGGAAATTAATTAGCGGGGGTAAACCAATGGGAGGAATTAATGAGCGGGGTTAAATTAATGGGAGCGTTAATGAGGGGCATTAATGAGGGAGCATTAATATGGGAGAGTTAATGAGGGGGCATTAATGAGGGGCGTTAATGAGGAGAGATTAAGGAGGTAGTATTAATGAAGAGGCGTTAATGAAGGAGTATTAAGGAGACAGCATTAATGAATAGGGGGGCATTAATGAATAGGGGGCATTAATGAGGGAGCATTAATAAAGGGGTGTTAATAAGGAGATGTTAATGAGGGAGCGTTACTGAGGGGATGTTGAGGAAGGGGCATTAATGAGGGGGGGTGTTAACGAGGAAGCATTAATGAGGGGCATTAATGAGAAAACATTAATACGGAAGCATTAATGAATGGGGCGTCAATAAGGAAATATCAATGAGAAAGCCTTAATGAGGGGCATTAATGAGTGAGAATTAACGGGGGAGCATTAATGAAAGGGGCATTAATGGGCCTGGTCATTAAGGAGGTGTTAATGAGGCTGGGGTAAATAACCGCGGTAATTAATGAGGGGCGGTAAATGGGGCTGATGAGGGAGGAGTGTTAATGAGCAGTGGGGCTAATGAGGGAAGTCAATGAAAAGGGGTGGGCCAGGAGTGATCTTTAATGATGGGGCTGGCGCTAATGAGGGGCGTTAATTAAGGCAAGCTTTAGGGAGGAGCCTTAAAGAGGGAGAGCGTTAATGAAGGAGCGTTAATGAGCAAAGTTAACGAACTGGGGGTTCCGATCTGACCCGGGCGGATGGGAGGCTCCTTAAGCCAATTAGCAGGGAGGCCCATCCCACCTAATGAGTAATTAAGAGCAGCAGGAGCCCTGCCAACTGCTGCCGTCAGCAGTATATTAGCATATGCTAATGAGCTGGGGTAATTAAGCAGCAGCGTGTTAATTGAGCATGGATGGGAAGGGTGGGGGGATGACTTGATGGATGCAGAGGACAGAGCCGGGTTTATTGGGGGGGGCTGGGCGCCGTTAGCCTAATTAACGGGGTTAATTAAGCAGCCCTCGTGCAAGGCACGAGGCTGGGTGTGCAAGCCACGCCCCTGGCCCAGCAAGCCCCGCCCCTCCCCTGGAAATCCCCGCCCGGCCCTCTGGACAAGCCCCGCCCATCACGTGTCAATCAAACGTGACCCCGCCCCCTGCACGAAGCCCCGCCCCTTGGCCGTCCCAGCAAGCGACCAATGGGGAGCGGCGGTGGGTGGGACATGGGGCAGCTCTGACCAATGGGAAGCGGCGGTGGGTGGGACTCGGAGCGGTGCTGGCCAATGGGAAGTGGCGGTGGGTGGGACATGGGGCAGCTCTGACCAATGGGAAGCGGAGGTGGGTGGGACATGGGGCAGCACTGACCAATGGGAAGCAGAGGTGGGTGGGACTCGGAGCGGTGCTGGCCAATGGGGAGCGGCGGGACGGGGGGTGGGCGGGGCCCGCGGGAGCGCCAGTTCTCCGTGAGGGGAAAGGCGGCGGGAGCGGGAAAGAGGTGAGGAGGGTATGGGGATATCGCGATAGACAGCGCGATACACAGCAGGATACACACCGGGATGTCGGGATAGACAGCGCAATACACACCGGGATACACACCGGGATATCGGGATAGACAGCGCAATACAGACCGGGGTACACACCGGGATGTCGGGATAGACTCCGCGATACACACCAGGATGTCGGGATAGACGCCGGGATACCCACGGGTATCGCGATAGACACCTCGGTACACGCAGGGATCTCGGGGTACCGGGTTAGAGAAACGCGGCGGGAGCGGGAGAGAGGTGAGAGGGATATCGGGATATGGCAATGTCGGGATATCTGAACACCGGGATACCGAAGTATCGGGATACTGGGATACCGGGTTACCGGGATATTGGGATATCGAGATACTAGGATACTGGGATATCGGGATATCAGGATATCGGAATACCGAGATATCTGTATACCGGGATAGTGGCATATCGGGACACCGGGATATCGGGACACCGGGATATCGGGACACTGGGAGCGGGGGTCTCGGCGGGAAAACAGAGGGGGAAGTTGGGGACCTGGGGGGGCACCGGAGCCGGGACCGGCGGGGACCTGGCACCGGGGGAAGCGGGGGGAGCGGGCCCGGGGGGCCCCGGAGGCACCGGGCTGGGATGGACCGGGGATCGGCACCGGGGGTCGGCACCGGGGGTCCCGTGTCCCGCTGAGCGACCCGGGGGGCGCAGGGACGGGGGGGGGGTGGGGAAGGTCCTGGGGTCCCCCTCCCCTCCCCCCCCAGAGGTGTCGTCCCCTCCCCAGCGGGGGCGGAGCCTGGGAAAGCAGCGGGCGTCGCCATAGAAACGCGTGGGGGCGTGGCCGGGGAGGGGGCGTGGCCTGGGCATGCCATAGGAACAAAGGGGAGTTGGCGCGTCAGTGGGCGTGGCCACAGAAGGGGCGCGGCGCAGCCGTTGCCATAGGGACGGGAGGCGCGCGGGGTTGCCATGGGGATGGGCGGGGCCGCCGGCAGGGGGGCGTGGCCTGTCGCCACGGCGACGCGGGCGTGGCTAACGAAAGGCGCCGCCCCGACAGCGCCGTTGCCACGGCAATATGGGCGCGGCCATTAAAAGGGGCGTGGCCACCCTCCCATTGCCATGGGGACGGGGGCGTGGTCTGAGGGAAAGGGGCGTGGCTTCGCCGGGGTGGGTGCCCTGGGGATGGATTCGTGGGCGGGGTCAGCGGGGTGGGCGTGGCCGTTTCCAGCTCGCGGGCGGTCCCGGGACAGCGGGGGGGACACGGAGGGGACAGCGAGGGGACAGCGCGGGGGGGGGGGGCGGGTGGCGATGTCCCCCGGGGGTCCCGGCTGGGGCTGGGACCCCCCGTTCCAGCTGTGGCTGCAGGCGCTGCTCTGGGCGCTGCTCTTGGGGCGCCTCCTCCGCTACGGGGCCGGGGGGGAACCCCCCCGGGAACAGCCCGGGGCCGGGACCCCCCAAAAACGGGGAGGGGACCCCCCGGAGTGAGCCCTGACTCGGGGGGGGACACCCCAAAGTCCCCTCCCTGTCCCCCCCGACCCCGAGTCCTTTGGGGGGTCCCCAAGAGGGGAGGGGGTCCCTGATTTGTTTTGGGGGGGGAGGGGGGCGCTGCTGCTGCCTCAGTTTCCCCCCCGCGTTGGGGCCTTGGGGACATCGCGGTGACATCGGCGGGGACAGCTCCGGACAGGTGAGAGGGGGGGCCGGAGGGGGAGGGGGGGAGGGGGTGGCTTTTGTCCCCTCCGGTGTCCCCGCTGTCCCCTCCCCGCCCTCGGGGTCCCTTCGGGGGGCTCCGATCCGCTCGGAGGGGGGCGTGGTTTGGGCTGTCCCCGCCCCCTTTGGGATGTCCCCGCCCCCTTTGGGCTGTCCCCGCCCCCTTTGGGATGTCCCCGCCCCCTTTGGGCTGTCCCCGCCCCCTTTGGGGGTCCCCGCCCCCTTTGGGGGTCCCCTGTCGCTTTTTTGGGGTGTCGGTGTCCCCAGGTGTCCCCAGGTGTCGCACAGGTGTCACACAGGTGTGTCACAAGTATCCCCAGGTGTGTCCCTAGGATGTCCCCGGGTGTCCCCAAGTGCCCCCAAGTGCCCCCAGGTATCCCCTGGTGTCCCCAGGGTGTCCCACAGATGTCCCCAGGTGTCCCCAGGTGTCCCCAGGTGTGTCACAGGTGTCACACAGGTGACCCCAGGTGTGTCCCTGTCCCTGGTGTGACAATGTCCCTGTTCCCAGCTGTCTCCAGGTGTCCCACAGGTGTCCCCAGGCGTGTCACAGGTGTCCACAGGTGTGACACAGGTGTGACACAGGTGTCCCTGTCCCTGGTGTGACAATGTCCCTGTCCCTAGGTGTCCCCAGGGTGTCCCCAGGTGTCACAGGTGTCCCACAGGTGTCCCCAGGTGTCCCACAGGTGTGTCACGGGTGTCCCTAGGGTGTCCCACAGGTGTCCCACAGGTGTGTCCCAGGTGTCCCCAGGTGTGTCACAGGTGTCACACAGGTGTCACACAGGTGCCCCCAGGTGTCCCCAGGGCCTTCTGCTGGCCCTTCCAGGTGTGTCCCAAGTGTTCCCAGGTGTCCCCAAGTGCCCCCAGGTATTCCCGGTGTCCCCAGGGTGTCCCACAGGTGTCCCCAGGGTGCTGACGTCACCAGCCCTGCGGGACTTTGCTGTCCCCAGGGGCAGGGAGGTGACCGGGCTGTCCCAGCAGGGTGAGGGTGTCCCCAACGGGCCAGGCTGTGCCTGTCCCCAGGTGTGTCCCAGGTGTCCCACAGGTGTCACACAGGTGTCACAGGTGTCCCACAGGTGTCCCCAGGTGTCCCTGTCACTGGTGTGACAATGTCCCTGTCCCTAGGTGTCCCCAGGGTGTCCCCAGGTGTCACAGGTGTCCCCAGGTGTCCCTAGGGTGTCCCACAGGTGTCCCACAGGTGTGTCACGGGTGTCCCTAGGGTGTCCCCAGGTGTCCACAGGTGTTCCACAGGTGTCACACAGTTGTCCTCGGGTGTCCCTGTCCCTGGTGTGACAATGACCCTGTCCCCAGGTGTCCCCTGGTGTCCCCAGCTGTCTCCAGGTGTCACACAGGTGTCCCCAGGTGTGTCACAGGTGTCCCACAGGTGTCCCACAGGTGTCCCACAGGTGTCCCTAGGGTGTCCCACAGGTGTCCCCAGCTGTCCCTAGATGTCCCACAGGTGTCCCACAGGTGTCCCACAGGTGTCTCTAGGGGTGACACAGGTGTCCCCAGGTGTCCCTCTGTCCCCTTGGGGGGGTTTGGGGGTCTCAGGGGGGGGGATTTGGGGTTTTTTGGGGGATTTTGAGGTTTTTTTTTCTGCCCCCCCAGGTTGAGAACCTGCCAGGGCCTGAGCCCCGGGGCACCTGGAGGAACCCGAAACGCACACCTGGAACCCCAAAATGAACACCTGGAACCCCAAAAATGCACACCTGGAACCCCAAAATGCACACCTGGAACTGAAAGTGCACCTGGAACCTGAAATGCACACCTGGAACTGAAAGTGCACCTGGAGCCCCAAAAATGCACACCTGGAACTGAAAGTGCGTGCACACCTGGAGCCCCAAAATGAACACCTGGAACTGAAAACGCACACCTGGAACTGAAAGTGCACCTGGAGCCCCAAAAAATGCACACCTGGAACTGAAAGTGCTCATCTGGAACTGAAAGTGCACCTGGAGCCCCAAAAAATGAACACCTGGAACTGAAAGTGCACACCTGGAACTGAAAGTGCACCTGGAGCCCCAAAAAATGCACACCTGGAACTGAAAGTGCTCATCTGGAAGACCAAAATACACACCTGGATCCCCAAAAATGCACCTGGAGCCCAAAAAGTGCACCTGGAACTGAAAGTGCACCTGGAGCGCCAAAAATGCACCTGGAACTGAAAGTGCACCTGGAGCCCCAAAAATGCACCTGGAAACCCCAAAAATGCACACCTGGAACTGAAAGTGCACACCTGGAACCCAAAAATGTGCGCACCTGGAATCCCGAAATGCACAACTGGAACCCCAAAATGAATACTTGGGACCGAAAACGCACACCTGGAACCCCAAAAATGTGCACTGGAGCCCCAAAAATGCACCTGGACTCCCAAAATGCACACCTGGAACCTGAGATGCACACCTGGAACCCCAAAAATGCACCTGACTCCAAAATGCACACCTGGAACCCCAAAACACACCTGGAACCCCAAAATACACAGCTGGAACACCAAAAATGTGCACCTGGACTCCCAAAATGCACACCTGGAACACCAAAACACACCTGGAACCCCAAAAATGTGCACACCTGGAATCCCAAAATACACAACTGGAACCCCAAAATGAACACCTGGAACCGAAAACGCACACCTGGAACATAAAAATACTCACCTGGAACCCCAAATGCACACCTGGAACCCCAAAAATGCACACCTGGAACCCTAAAAACTCACACCTGGAACCCAAAAATGCACACCCCTGACCCCCAAAAATATACACCTGGAACTGAAAACGCACACCTGGGACCACCAAAACGCACACCTGGAGCCTGAAATGCACACCTGGAACTGAAAGTGCACACCTGGAACAGAAAATGCACACCTGGAACCCCAAAATGCACACCTGGAACCCACAGTGCACACCTGGAACTGAAAATGCACACCTGGAACCCAAAAAATGCACACCTGGAACAGAAAATGCACACCTGGAACTAAAAGTGCACACCTGGAACCCCCCAAAAGGCACACACGGAACTGAAAACGCACACCTGGAACCCCAAAATACACCTGGACCCCAAAAATGCACACCTGGAACTGGAGGTGCACACCTGGAACCCCAAAAAGATACACCTGGAACCTGAAACGCACACCTGGAACAGAAAATGCACACCTGGAACCCCACAGTGCACACCTGGAATTGAAAGTGCACACCTGGAACCCCAAAAACGCACACCTGGAACCCACAGTGCACACCTGGAATTGAAAGTGCACACCTGGAACCCCAAAAACGCACACCTGGAACCCCAAAAACGCACACCTGGAACCCACAGTGCACACCTGGACCCCCAAAAATGCACACCTGGAACCCACAGTGCACACCTGGAACTGAAAACACACACCTGGAACCAAAAAATGCACACCTGGAACCCAAAAAGATACACCTGGAATCCCAAAAATGCACACCTGGAACAGAAAATGCACACCTGGAACTAAAAGTGCACACCTGGAACCCCCCAAAAGGCACACACGGAACTGAAAATGCCCACCTGGAACCCCAAAAATGCACACCTGGAGCTGAAAGTGCACACCTGGAACCCCAAAATGCACACCTGGAGCCTCACAAAAACTCACACCTGGAACCCCCCAAACCCTACCAAGCCCCCCACAAACCCGGACCCCCCAAACCTGGGGATACCTGAAACTCACCTGAGCCCCGGGGCGGGGTTTGGGGGTCCCAGGGCTGTGACCCCCCCACCCCATTTTGGGGGTTTTGGGGGTTTTGGGGGGTCCCAGGGTGGGGTTTGGGGGTCCCAGAGCTGTGACCCCATTTTTGGGGTCTCCCAGGGCCGTGACCCCCCCATTTTTGGGATTTTGGGGGTCCCAGGTCTGCGATCCCCCCCATTTTTGGGGTCTGGGGGTCTCCCAGGGCCATGACCCCCCCCGATTTTTGGGATTTTGGGGGTACCGGGATGGTGATCCCCCCATATTTGGGGTTTGGGGGTTTTCCCAGGGCTGTGACCCCATTTTTGGGGTCTCCTAGGGTGGTGACACCCCCCCCCCATTTTTGGGGTTTGGGGGTTTTGGGGTGTCCCAGGGCGATGTTTGGGGGTCCCAGGGCCGTGATCCCCCCATATTTGGGGTTTGGGGGTTTTCCCAGGGCCGTGACCCCGTTTTTGGGATTTTGGGGTGTCCCAGGGCGGTGTTTGGGGGTCTCGGGGTGGTGACCCCGTTTTTGGGGTGTCCCAGGGCGGTATTTGGGGGTCCCAGAGCTGTGACCCCATTTTTGGGGTCTCCTAGGGTGGTGACACCTCCCCCCCCCCCATTTTTTGGGGTTTGGGGGTTTTGGGGTGTCCCAGGGCGATGTTTGGGGGTCCCAGAGCTGTGACCCTTCCCCCCCCCCCCCATATTTGGGGTTTTGGGGTGCCCCAGGGTGATTTTGGGGGGGGGGTCTCAGATGGTGACCTGTCTATTTTGGGGGTTTTGGGGGCTCCCAGGGTGGTGACCCCCCCTCTTTATCCCCAAATGTGGGTCCCCAAATCCGGGGCGGGGGTCCCCAAAACCCGGAGTTGGAGAGAAATCAATAAAATTCCCATTAAAACCCCGTTTTTTAGGGATTTTGGGGTCCCCCCAAAATGGGGGCTCCCGTGGGAACCTTGGAAACTGGGGGGGGGGACCCCAATGGATTTGGGGTGACCCCGTGGGTTTTGGGGGGGGCTCCGTGGGTTTGGGAATCACCCCAATGGATTTGGGGGGGCTCCATGATTTTGGGGTTCACCCCAATGGGTTTTGGGGGGTTCCTGGATTTTGGGGTTCACTCCAACGGGTTTGGGGGGGTCCTGAATTTTGGGGGTGACCCCAATGGGTTTGAGGTGTCCCTGATTCAGGGGTGCCTTGGGTTTTGGGGTGCTCCGGAATCGGGGGTCGCCCAATGGGTTTGGGGGGTCCTGGATTTTGGGGTTCACCCCTAAGGGTTTGGGGTGACCCCATGGGTTTGGGGGTCACCCCTAAGGGTTTGGGGTGACCCCATGGGTTTGGGGGTCACCCCAAAAGGTTTAGGGGGTCCTGGATTTTGGGGTTCACTCCAATGGATTTGGGGTGACCCCATGGGTTTGGGGGTCACTCCGAAGGGTTTAGGGGCTCCATGATTTTGGGGTGACCCCATGGTTTGGGGGGGCTCCGTGTGCTGAGGGGGGTCCCTGCAATTCGGGGTCCCCGTTTTGGGGGGCTCGGGGGGAGGGGGGGGCGGGGATCCCAGTGGTGGGCGTGGCCTCTTGCGGGGGCGTGGTCTCACACCTCAAGGGGGGCGCGGCCTTTCCGCTCTGGGCGTGGTTTAGCCCGATGGGCGTGTCTTAGCCCCAGAGGGGGCGGGGGAGCGCTAGAAAGGGGCGTGGCTTCTCCAGTGAGGGGCGTGGCCCTGCCAGGGCTGGAAAAAGGTTTATCGCGAGGTGGGCGTGGTTTAGCGCGAAGTGGGCGTGGTCCATGCGCCGCCGGGGGCGTGGCTTGCCGTGGGCGGGGGCGTGGCTTGCCGTGGGCGCGGCCGCGCGCGGGGCGGCTCCACCCCGAGGCGCGCGCGCGCGGCGGCCGCGGCTCCTCCTCCGAGCGGGCGCGCGCGGGCGGGGCGGGGGCGGAGGAGGAGGAGGAGGAGGAGGAGGAGGAGGAGGAGGAAGGGGCGCGGGAGGGGGGGGGCCGGCGGTGCCGCGGGGGGGGGGCCATGGCGGTGCCGCCGCCGCCGCCGCCGGGCCCCGAGCAGGCCCCGCGGTACCAGGAGTGGATCCTGGACACCATCGACTCGCTGCGTTCGCGCAAGGCGCGGCCGGACCTGGAGCGCATCTGCCGCATGGTGCGGCGGCGGCACGGCCCCGAGCCCGAGCGCACCCGCGCCGAGCTGGAGAAGCTGATCCAGCAGCGCGCCGTGCTCCGCGTCTCTTACAAGGGCAGCATCTCGTACCGCAACGCCGCCCGCGTGCAGCCGCCGCGCCGCCCGCCGCCGCCCGCCCGCCGCCCGCCGCCCGTCAGCCTCCGCGACACCGCGCGGCTGCTCGGCGGCGACGGCCGCCTCACCCGCGGCCGCCTCCAGGGCTCGGCCGCGCCCGGCGGCGGCGGGGGGGCGGCCGGGGCGGCCCCCGGGGCGGGCGGCGGCGGCGGAGCGGGCGGCGGGGCCCGGCCCGAGCGCACCCGGCTGGGCGCCATCGCCACGGCCCGCGGGGAGCGCGGGAGAGCGGCGGCGGGGAGGGCGCGGAAGGTGAGGAGGGGGCGCCGGGGGGGGAGCGGTGAGGGGAGCCGGGGTGGGAAAGGGGGGGGCCGCGGATGGTGAGGGGAGCGGTGACGGCAACGGGGGGACCCCGCGGATGGTGAGGGGGAGCGGTGAGGGGCTGAGGGGAACGGGGGGGGGGCCGCGGACCGTGAGGGGCTGAGGGGAACGGGGGGGCCGCGGACCGTGAGGGGCTGAGGGGAACGGGGGGGCCGCGGACCGTGAGGGGCTGAGGGGAACGGGGGGGCCGCGGACCGTGAGGGGAGCGGTGAGGGGCTGAGGGGAACGGGGGGACCCCGCGGACCGTGAGGGGCTGAGGGGAACGGGGGGGCCCGCAGACCGTGAGGGGCTGAGGGGAACGGGGGGACCCCGCGGATGGTGAGGGGGAGCGGTGAGGGAAACGGGGGGGGGAACCGCGGACCGTGAGGGGCTGAGGGGAACGGGCGAGGCCCGTGGACCGTGAGGGGCTGAAGGGAATGGGGGGACCCGCGGACCGTGAGGGGCTGATGGGGGAGGAGGGGGCCCGAGGACTGTGAGGGGCTGAAGGGAACGGGGGGGCCCGCGGATGTTGAGGGGGAGCGGTGAGGGGAGCGGGGGGACCCCGCAGACCGTGAGGGGCTGAAGGGAACGGGGGGGGCCCGAAGACCGTGAGGGGAGCGGTGAGGGGCTGAGGGGAACGGGGAGGCCCCGCGGACCGTGAGGGGCTGAGGGGAACGGGGAGGCCCCGCGGACCGTGAGGGGCTGAGGGGAACGGGAGGGGGGCCCGCGGACCGTGAGGGGAGCGGTGAGGGGCTGAAGGGAACGGGGGGACCCCGCGGACCGTGAGGGGCTGAGGGGAGCGGGGGTCCTGAGGGCGCACCCGGGGGGCTGAGGGGCCGTCGGAGGCAGGGGAGACGTGAGGCGCTGAGGGCAGCGGGGGCGTGCGGGGGTCGTGAGGGCGGCAGCGGCGGGGAGGCCCCCGGGAGCCGTGAGGGGGGGGCAGCGGTGAGGGGCCGGGGGGAGCGGGGGTCGTCAGGCGGCACCGGGGCCGGGGGGGAGCTGAGGGGAGACCCTGAGGGGTCCGAGGGTGGTGAGGGAGAGCGCGGGGATGGGCCGAGGGGAGCGGGGAGGGGGCCGGGGGTCGTGAGGGGGCAGCGCGGGAAGGGGACGGGACGTGAGGGGAAGAGGAGGGCCCGTGGACTGTGAGGGTCGTGTGGGGACCCTGAGGGGCAGCGCAGGAAGGGCCGGGGGGTCCCGGGGGGCTCAGAGGGACCGAGGGGCCCGGGGGGAGCGTGAGGGCCTGAGCTCGGAGAGGTGTGGGGGTCGTGAGGGGAAAGGTTTGGGGGTCGTGAGGGGACCCTGAGAGGATGGGGGGGGTGGGGAGCGCGGGAAGTTGGGGGGGACATGAGGGGAAGGGGGGACCCGGGGGTCGTGAGGGGGTTTGTGAGGGGGAAAGGCCCTGAGGGGACGCTGGGGAAAGGCCCTGAGGGGTTCGGGGGTCCCGAGGGGGACCCTGAGGGCATGGAGAGGACTGGGGGGCTCTGGGAGGGTGACCCTGAGGGAACCGGGGGGGAAATTTGGGGTGTCCGGGGGGCTGAGGGGGCGCGGGGGGGGACCCCTGAAGGGTTGGTGGGGACAGAGGGGGGACACCAGGGGGGTCTCGAGTGGGGGGGACACGGAGAAAAAAGGGATCTGGGGGGGGCTGAAGGGACTTGGGGAGGGACCCTGAGGGGATTTAAGGGGTCTTCTGAGGGAATTGGGGGGCTGGGGGGGCTGGGGGGGCACCTTTAGGGGATCTCTGAGGAGATCTCAGGGGGATCTTGGGGACCCCCAAAAGGACTTTGGTGACCTGGCAAGGGGGGGACAGAGACTGGGGGGGCTTTAGGGAGCCTGAGGGGGTTTTGGGGGGCCGTGTTAACGCTGAACTTTCGGGGGTCCCCCCCCCCTCCCCAGCCCCCCTGCAGCAGCAGCGAGGCCTCGGCGCGGGAGGAGGAGGAGGAGGAGGAGGATGAGGACGAGGAGGACGAGGACGGGACGGGCTCCGAGGCCTCGGAGGACGCGGGGCCGCCCCGGCAGCTGAACGGGGAGGGCCGGGGGGGGCCCCCCCTGCGCCCCCCGGGGCAGCCGCCCCCCGAGAGGCCCCCCCAGGCCAAGGCCTGCGCCCCGGGGGAGGGGGGCTGCCAGCACATGGCCCCCCTCAAAAAGGAGGGGGCCTTTGGGCAGCCCGACAGAGCAGGTACTGAGGGGGGGAGGGGGGTTTGGGGGGGGTGGGGGGGAGTTTGGGGGTGCTGGGGGATGGGAGGTTCCATTTTGGGGGTGCTGGAGGGAAGTTTGGGGTGCTAGGGGCGGTTTTGGGGGTGCTGGGGGGCAGGGAGGTTCAATTTGGGGGTGCTGGGGGCGGTTTTGGAGGTCCTGAGTGTGGTTTAGGGGGTGCTGAGGGCAGTTTTGGGGTGCTGGGGGGCAGGGAGGTTCCATTTTGGGGGTGCTGGAGGGAAGTTTGGGGTGCTAGGGGCGGTTTTGGGGGTGCTGGGGGCAGGGAGGTTCAATTTTGGGGGTGCTGAGGGCGGTTTTGGGAGTGCTGGGGGTAGGGAGGTTTAATTTTGGGGGTGTTGAGGGCAGTTTTGGGGGTGCTGGGGGGCAGGGAGGTTCAATTTTGGGGATGCTGGAGGCAAGTTTGGGGTGCTGGGGGTGATTTTGGGGGTGCTGGGGGTTAGGAGGTTCCATTTTGGGGGTGGTGAGGGCAGTTTTGGGGGTGCTGGGGACGGTTTGGGGGTGCTGGGGGTAGGGAGGTTTAATTTTGGGGGTGCTGAGGCCAGTTTTTGGGGTGCTGGGGGTGATTTTGGGGGTGGTAGGGGCGGTTTTGGGGGTGCTGGGGGCAGGGAGGTTTAATTTTGGGAGTGCTGAGGTCAGTTTTGGGGGGCAGGGGGACAGTTTGGGGGTGCTGAGGGCAGTTTGGGGGTGCTGGGGGTAAGAAGCTTCAATTTTGGGGGTGCTGGAGGTAGGGAGGTTCAATTATTGGGAGCAAAGGGGTGTTTTTGGGGGTGCTGGGGTCAGTTTTGGGGGTGCTGAGGGCAGGGAGGTTCCATTTTGGGGGTGCTGAGGGCAGTTTTGGGGGTGCTGGGGTCAGTTTTGGGGGTGCTGAGGGCAGGGAGGTTCCATTTTGGGGGTGCTGAGGGCAGTTTTCGGGGTGCTGGGGTCAGGGAGGTGTAATTTTGGGGGGCAGGGGGGTGTTTTGGGGGGAGCTGGGGTCAGTTTTGGGGGGCACTGGGGTCAGTTTGGGGGGCACTCAGGGCAGTTTGGGGGCACTGGGGTCAGTTTTGGGCACTGGGGTCAGTTTTGGGGTGCTGGGGTCAGTTTGGGGTCACTCAGGGCAGTTTGGGGGCGCTGGGGTCAGTTTTGGGGGCACTGAGGGCAGTTTGGGGTGCTGGGGTCAGTTTGGGGGTGCACTGGGGTCAGTTTGGGGCGTTGGGGTCAGTTTGGGGGCACTGGGGTCAGTTTGGGGGGCACTGGGGTCAGTTTGGGGGCACTGGGGTCAGTTTGGGGGGGCACTGGGGTCAGTTTGGGAGCACTGGGGTCAGTTTGGGAGCACTGGGGTCAGTTTGGGGGGGCACTGGGGTCAGTTTGGGGGCGCTGGGGTCAGTTTGGGGGGGCACTGGGGTCAGTTTGGGGCACTGGGGTCAGTTTGGGAGCACTGGGGTCAGTTTGGGGGGCACTGGGGTCAGTTTGGGGGTGCTGGGGTCAGTTTGGGGGCACTGGGGTCAGTTTGGGGGTGCTGGGGTCAGTTTGGGGGGGCACTGGGGTCAGTTTGGGGGGGCACTGGGGTCAGTTTGGGGTGCACTGGGGTCAGTTTGGGGGCACTGGGGTCAGTTTGGGGGTGCTGGGGTCAGTTTGGGGTGCTGGGGTCAGTTTGGGGGGCACTGGGGTCAGTTTGGGGGCGCTGGGGTCAGTTTGGGGTCACTCAGGGCAGTTTGGGGGTGCTGGGGTCAGTTTGGGGGGTGCTGGGGTCAGTTTGGGGGCACTGGGGTCAGTTTGGGGGGCACTGGGGTCAGTTTGGGGGGCACTGGGGTCAGTTTGGGGGGCACTGGGGTCACTTTGGGGCACTCAGGGTGACCCCCCTGTCCCCCTGTCCCCCCCCGGTGTCCCCGCAGTGTCCCCCGCGCTGGCCGGGGCCGAGCCCTCGGTGCCGCTGTCCCCGGGCCGGCCGGGCCCCCAGGCTGCCGAGGGGGCTCCCTTCAGCTGCACGTGAGTGACACACCTGGCACCTGCCCGGGGGACACACCTGGGGGGCACACCTGGCCATGGGGGTCACACCTGGCCTGGGGCACACCTGGCACCTGCCCTGGGGGCACACCTGGCCCTGGGGGCACACCTGGCCATGGGGGTCACACCTGGCCTGGGGCACACCTGCCCTGGGGTCACACCTGGCCCTGGGGGGACACACCTGGCCCTGTGGGGCACACACCTGGCCTGGGGGGCACACCTGCCCTGGGGGGGGGCACACCTGCCCTGGGGGGGGCACACCTGCTCTGGGGGGGCACACCTGGGGGCACACACCTGGCCCTGGGGGTCACACCTGGGGGGCACACCTGGCCCCTGGGGGCACACACCTGGCCCTGGGGTCACACCTGGCCCTGGGGGTCACACCTGCCCTGGGGGGCACACCTGGCCCTGGGGGGCACACCTGCCCTGGGGGGCACACCTGGCTCTGGGGGGTCACACCTGGCCCTGGGGGGCTCACACCTGCCCTGGGGGCACACACCTGGCCCTGGGGGCACACCTGGCCCCTGGGGTCACACACCTGGCCCTGGGGGTCACACCTGGCCCTGGGGTCACACACCTGGCCTGGGGGTTACACCTGGCCCTGGGGGGCACACCTGGCCCCTGGGGTCACACACCTGGCCCTGGGGGTCACACCTGGCCCCTGGGGTCACACACCTGGCCCTGGGGGCACACCTGCCCTGGGGGGCACACACCTGGCCTGGGGGTTACACCTGGCCCTGGGGGGCACACCTGGCCCCTGGGGTCACACACCTTGCCCTGGGGGTCACACCTGCCCTGGGGGGCACACACCTGGCCCTGGGGGTCACACCTGAGCCTGGGGGGCACACCTGGCCCTGGGGTCACACCTGGCCCTGGGGGGGGCACACCTGGCCTGGGGGGCACACACCTGGCCCCTGGGGGGCACACACCTGCCCTGGGGGGCACACCTGGCCTGGGGGGCACACACCTGGCCCTGGGGGGCACACACCTGGCCTGGGGGTCACACACCTGCCCTGGGGTCACACCTGGCCCTGGGGGGCACACACCTGGCCCTGGGGTCACACACCTGGCCCCTGCGGTCCCTGGGCGTCACACCTGTCCCCTGGGGTCCCCTGGTGTCCCTCTGTGTCCCCTTGGGTGCCCCATGTCCCCTCTCTGTCCCTCTGTGTCACCCATGTCCCACCCGCTGTCCCTCTGTCCTCGTGCCCGTTGTCTCCGTGTCCCCCCAGATGTCCCTGTCCCTGTGTCACCCCCCTGCTGCCGTGGCTCTGTCCCCAGTGTCCCCAGTGTCCCCTGTCCCGGTGGCCGTGTCTGTGTGTGCCCCAGCGTGTCCCTGTGCTGGTGACAGTGACAGTGTCTCTGTGCTGGTGACAGTGACAGTGTCCCTGTGCCAGTGACAGTGTCCCTGTGCTGGTGACAGTGACAGTGTCCCTGTGCCAGTGACAGTGTCCCTGTGCCAGTGACAGTGTCCCCATGTGAGTGACAGTGACAGTGTCCCTGTGCCAGTGACAGTGTCCCTGTGACAGTGACAGTGTCCTCAGGGACAGTGTCCCCACGTCCCTGGTGATCATGTCCTTGTGTCCTCATGCCAGTGGTCCTGGTGACTGTCCCCATGTCCTCGGTGACCGTGTCCCCAGTGACAGTGTCCCAGTGTCCCGGTTACAGTGTCCCCATGATGTCCCCATGATGTCCCCATGTCTCCGTGCTGTGTCCCCATGTCCCTGTCTCCATGTCCCCATGCTGTCTGTCCCCTTGATGTCCCCATCTCCCTGTGCTCTGTCCCCACGATGTCCCCATGTCCCCATGATGTCCCCATGATGTCCCCCTGTCCCCACGATGTCCCCATCTCCCTGTGCTCTGTCCCCACAATGTCCCCATGTCCCTGTCCCCACGGTGTCCCCGTGTCCCTATCCCCACCCTGTCCCCACACTGTCCCCATGCTGTCCCCATGTCCCTGTCCCCACGCTGTCCCCACGCTGTCCCCACGCTGTCCCCATGTCCCTGTCCCCACGGTGTCCCCACGGTGTCCCCATGGTGTCCCCATGTCCCTGTCCCCACGCTGTCCCCGTGTCCCCACGGTGTCCCCACGATGTCCCCATGGTGTCCCCATGTCCATGTCCCCATGCCGTCCCCGTGTCCCTGTCCCCACGGTGTCCCCACGGTGTCCCCACGCTGTTCCCACGGTGTCCCCACGGTGTCCCCGTGTCCCTGTGCTGTGTCCCCATGTCCCTGTCCCCACGCTGTCCCCACAGTGTCCCCACGCTGTCCCCATGTCCCCACGGTGTCCCCACAGTGTCCCCACGCTGTCCCCCTGTCCCCACGGTGTCCCCACGGTGTCCCCACGGTGTCCCCACGCTGTCCCCATGTCCCTGTCCCCACGGTGTCCCCATGGTGTCCCCACGCTGTCCCCACGTCCCTGTCCCCACGCTGTCCCCACGGTGTCCCCACGCTGTCCCCACGGTGTCCCCGCGGTGTCCCCGCAGGCGCAAGGACAAGGCGGTGGATCCGGTGGAGTGGTCGGTGCGGGACGTGGTCGAGTATTTCACCGAGGCCGGCTTCCCCGAGCAGGCCGGCGCCTTCCAGGAGCAGGTGACACCCCCTGTCCCCACAGTGTCCCCACAGTGTCCCCACAGTGTCGCCACAGTGTCGCCACAGTGTCGCCACAGTGTCACCACAGTGTCACCGGCGTGTCCCCAACAACGCCACCCCTCCCCCCCTTGCAAAATCCCTCTGTGGCCACCCCCGCTGTCCCCCAGGGGTCCCTGGGTGTCCCCAAACTGTCCCTGAGGTGTCCCCTCTGTCCCTGGGTGTCCCCAAGCTGTCCCTGGGTGTCCCCAAGCTGTCCCTGGGATGTCCCCTCTGTCCCTGAGGTGTCCCCTCAGTCCCTGGGTGTCCCCAAGCTGTCCCTGAGTGTCCCCAAGCTGTCCCTGAGGTGTCCCCTCTATCCCTGGGTGTCCCCAAGCTGTCCCTGAGTGTCCCCAAGCTGTCCCTGAGTGTCCCCTCTGTCCCTGGGGTGTCCCCAAGCTGTCCCTGGGGTGTCCCCTCTGTCCCTGAGGTGTCCCCTCTGTCCCTGAGGTGTCCCCTCTGTCCCTGGGGTGTCCCCAAGCTGTCCCTGGGGTGTCCCTTCTGTCCCTGGGTGTCCCCAAACGCCATTTCCCCCACAGACACCCCCTGTCCTCACCCCACCCTCCTGCATCACCCAGGGCTGCTCCAGCTTCTGTCCCTGTGTCCCCTGAGTGTCCCCTGGGTGTCCCTGTCCCTGTGTCTGTCCCTGTGTCCCCTGAGTGTCCCCTGGGTGTCCCCTGGGTGTCCCCTGGGTGTCCCTGTGTCTGTGTGTCTGTCCCTGTGTCCGTCCCTCACTGTCCCCATGCCTGTCCCTGTGTCCCCTGGGTGTCCCCAGCCCCTGTGATTGTCTCTGTCCCCCTGTCTGTCCCTGACTGTCCCCAATGTCCCCAGGAGATGGATGGGAGGTCGCTGCTGATGCAGAGGGCCGATGTGCTCACGGGGCTCTGTGTCCCTGTGTCCGTGTGTCCGTCCCTGTGTCCCCTGGGTGTCCCTGTGTCCGTGTGTCTGTTCCTGACTGTCCCTCACTGTCCCCATGTCTGTCCCTGTGTCCCATGGGTGTCCCTGTGTCTGTCCCTGTGTCCCCTGGGTGTCCCCTGTCCCCCTGTCTGTCCCTGTCTGTCCCTGTGTCCCCAGGAGATCTACAGGAAGTCACTGCTGCTGATGCTCATGGGGCTCTGTGTCCCTGACTGTCCCTGTGTCCCCTGGCTGTCCCCTGGGTGTCCTCAGCCCCTGTGTCTGTCCCTGTCCCTGGGTGTCCCTGTGTCCCCTGGCTGTCCCTGTCCCCTGACTGTCCCTAATGTCCCCAATGTCCCCAGGCTATTGACAGCAAGTCTCTGCTGCTGATGCAGAGGGCCGATGTGCTGACGGGGCTCTGTGTCCCTGTGTCTGTCCCTGTGTCCCCTGGCTGTCCCTGTGTCTGTCCCTGTGTCCCCTGGCTGTCCCTGTCCCTGTGTCTGTCCCTGACTGTCCCTGACTGTCCCCAATGTCCCCAGGAGATCGACGGCAAGTCTCTGCTGCTGATGCAGAGGGCCGATGTGCTGACGGGGCTGTGTCCCTGTGTCCCCTGGCTGTCCCTGTCCCCCTGTCTGTCCCTGTGTCCCCTGTCTGTCCCTGCCCCCTGGGTGTCCCCAACTGTCCCCATGTCCCCAGGAGATCGACGTCAAGTGGCTGCTGCTGATGCAGAGGGCTGATGTGCTCACAGGGCTCTGTGTCCGTGTCTGTCCCTGTGCCCCTGTGTCCCCTGGGTGTCCCCTGGGTGTCCCATGGCTGTCCCTGTGTCTGTCCCTGTGTCCCCTGGGTGTCCCCTGGGTGTCCCATGGCTGTCCCTGTGTCTGTCCCTGTGTCCCCTGGCTGTCCCTGTGTCCCCTGGGTGTCCCCTGTCCTCCTGTCTGTCCCTCACTGTCCCCGATGTCCCCAGGAGATCAACGGCAAGTCGCTGCTGCTGATGCAGAGGGCCGACGTGCTCACAGGGCTCTGTGTCCCTGTGTCTGTCCCTGTGTCTGTCCCTGTCCCCTGGGTGTCCCTGACTGTCCCCAATGTCCCCAGGAGATCGACGGCAAGTCTCTGCTGCTGATGCAGAGGGCCGATGTGCTGACGGGGCTCTCCATCCGCCTGGGCCCGGCGCTCAAGATCTACGAGTACCACGTCAAGCTGCTGCAGCGCAGCCACTTCCAGGACGAGGAGCCCCCCCCGGAGCCCTTCCCGGCCTGAGACCCCCCCAGACCCCCGGGGGGAGCCCCCAGACCCCCAGGGACGCCCCGGTATCCGGGAGGGCTCCTCCCTCCCCCCGCTGCTGCACACAGAGACTTTGGGGGGGGGTCGCACCCCTTTTTTTGGGGAGTCCCCACCTCTCTTTTGGGGCAGGGGGTGTGGGGGTCCCATGGCTATTTAGGGGGGAGGGGTCTCACCTCTCTTTAGGGTCCCACCTCTGATTTGGGGGGGGTCCTGCTTTTATTGGAGGGGTCCCACCTCGCTTTGAGGGGGGGTCTCAGCTCTGTTTTGGGGGGGTCTCACCCCCTCTTTTGGGGGTCCCACCCCTCTTCTCTGGGGGGACACCCCCCTTTTGAGGCGTTGCCTCTCTTTTTGGGGGGGGGTCTCCCCCCTTATTTGGGAGGGCTTCTCTTTGGGGGGAGGGGTCACTTCTCCTTTTGGGGGGGGTCTCACCCCTCTTTTCGTGGGGGGGCTTCTCCTTGGGGGACCCCTCTTTTAGGGGGGTCACTTCTCTTTAGAGGGCTCCACCTCTCACTTTTGGGGGGGTCACCCCTCTTTTGGGGGGGGGGTCACCCCTCTCCGGGGCGCACTGGGGGTGGGGGGCACTCCGCTCCTTTGGGGGGGGGTCACCCCTCTTTTGGGGGAGGGTCTCTCTCGGGGAGGGGGGGGAGGGGGTGACCCCTCCTTGAGGGAGCCCCCTTTTTAGGGGATCCCCCTTTTCTTTGGGGGGGGATTTTTACCGCGGGGGGAGGGGGTTGGGAGGGGGCTCTGCCCGGAGCTGTTTTAACCTTGCCCCAGCCTGTGCCCCCTCCCCAAATTGGGGGTGCGGCCCCCCCCAAACCCCTCCCCTCCCCCCCCCCTCGCAGTCCGTGCCCCTCTCCCCTTCCCCGGGCCTGGCTCGTTTTGGGTTTTTTTTAAATAAAAACGGAAAAAAATGAAATGAAGGGATAACGAAAGCTCGCGGGGTGGACGGGAGGGAATTTTTGGGTGTGGTTCCCCCCGTTTTGGGGGGTCCTCCCGCCTTAGAGCGCCCCCCAAAGGGGGGATTTGGGTGGAGCGAGGAACGTTTGGGGGTCTCGGGGACCCCCGGTGAGCGGAGGGTGCTGCGCGTGGTCCTCCCGCCCGGCAGGGGGCGCCTGTCCCCATGGGAGCCCCTCCGGCCTCGCCCATGCGCCCACCCTGCTCTGCGCATGCGCTCTAACGTATCTGAAGCCACCGCGTCCCCTACGGCGGCCGGCAGGGCCCAAAAGCCCCGCTCTATAAACAAGCCTCGACTGCCCCAAACCAGCCTCAGCATCCCTGAAATGCCCTCAAACATCTCTGAACGGCCCCGAACACCCCCAAAACAGCCTCAGGCTTCACTAAAGGAGCAACAGCTGCCCCCAAACCGGCCTAAACTGCCCCAGAAACAGCCTCAGACGCCACTAAAGCAACAAATGCCCCGACACTCCTAATGTGCTTCCAGCCGCTCTAAAACATCCTCAGCCCCTCATACAGCCCTTCCGACCCACAGAGCCCCTAAACAAGCCCTAATTGCCCCCACGTGCCCCTACAGCCCCAGAAATGTTTATCTAGGATCGCCTCCCGCACCGTGTCCCGCTACAAAGGCCGGAGAGGCCCCAAAGCCGCTCTGTTCCCTCTCACCCCCCATTCCGCCGCCCTACGGCGGCCGGCTGGGCTCAACAAGCTCCGTGTCCTACTTTTCTACGGCGGCCGGAGAGGCCAAAAGGCATTCCTCAGTGCGCATGCGTAATAGCCGTTCCCCGATGAAGATGGCGGCGTCCACGTACCCTCTTTCCGTACGGCGGCCAGCGGGGCCAAAAAGCCGCCGTGCCCTCTCCTCAGCCCCTCATCGCTCGTTCCTACAGCGGCCAAAGGAACCCAAATCCTCCCCTTTGTCCTCCCTTCAGTTCTCCCCCTTCTAAAGCGAGGGATGAGGCGCATAATTGCCTCCCGTTGCTCTGCGCATGCGCACTAACGACTCCCTCGGGGAAATGGCGGCGCCCTCTTCTCCCTTCATCCGTACGGCAGCAGGGAGACCCAAACATCCGAATACAGCGTTATGCGCATGCGCAACAATCATATCAGGGATAATATGGCGGCGCCCACTTTACCCTCCCTCTGTACGGCGGCCGGCGAGGCCCATACTTTACAACACGGCGCTCTGCGCATGCGCATTAACCGCGGCAGGAGCAAAGATGGCTGCTCCCTCTGCTCCCTCCCTCCGTACGGCGGCCGGCGAGGGGTCTCCAAGCCCCGCCCCGCGCGTGCCCCGCGCATGCGCGACGCGGGGGAAGGGGGGGAAGATGGCGGCGTCCTCGCTGGAGCAGAAGCTCTCGCGGCTGGAGGCGAAGCTGAAGCAGGAGAACCGCGAGGCGCGGCGGAGAATCGACCTCAACCTCGACATCGGCCCCGCCCGCGCCCGCCCCAGTAAGCGGCACCGGCGGAGCCCCGGGAGCCCCGGGCCGGGGGGGTGGGGGGGGGGGGCGGGGGCGGCGCTGAGGGGAGGCCGCGGTGGGGGGGGGGGGGAGGGGGGAGCGGCTCGGGGCTCTGAGGGGGCGATGGGGGCGGAGGGGCCCGTGAGGGGGGCGGGGGGGTTTTAGGGGCCTTTTTGTGAGGTGAGGGCGGTTTAGGGGCGTTTCGGGGCGGTTCGGGGGTGCTCGGGGCGGTTCGGGGCAGTTCTGGGGTGTTTGGGGCAGTTTTGGGATGTTTGGGGTATTTTAGGGACATTTCGGGGCGGTTCGGGGGTGTTCGGGGCGGTTCGGGGGTGTTCGGGGCGGTGCGGGGGTGTTCGGGGCATTTCGGGGGTCTTCGGGGGTGTTCGGGGCATTTCGGGGGTCTTCGGGGGAGTTCGGAGGTGTTCGGGGCAGTTCGGGGGTGTTCGGGGCGGTTTGGGGGTATTCGGGGCGGTTCGGGGATGTTCGGGACGGTTCGGGGGTGTTCGGGGCAGTTTTGGGATGTTTTGGGGTATTTTAGGGACATTTTGAGGCACTTTTGGGGTTTTTTAGTGGGGTTTGAGGCTGATTTGGGATATTTGGGGCCGTTTCTGTGCAGTTTTGGGCAATTTAGGGACATTTTGGGGCAGTTCAGGCTCCTTTTTGGAGGGGTTGGGGAAGTTTTGGGGGCATTTTGAGGACATTTGGGGGCCAGTTTTGGGGTGTTTGGGGCAGTTCTGGGGTATTTGGGGCGGTTCTGGGGTGTTCGGGGCAGTTTGGGGTTTTTAGTGGGGTTTGAGGCTGATTTGGGATGTTTGGGGCCGTTTCTGAGCGATTTGGGGACATTTTGGGGCCGTTCTGGCCCCTTTTTGAGGGGTTTTGGGGGCACTTTAGGGGCAGTTTGGGGCAGTTCTGGATCATTTTGGGGGATGTTTGGGGTATTTTAGGGTCATTTTAGGGCAGTTTTGGGGTTTTTAGTGGGGTTTGAGGCAGCTTTGGGGGTTTTGGCGCCGTTTCTGTGCAGTTTGGGGCACTTCAGGGATATTTTGGGGCAGTTCTGGCTCATTTTTGGTGGGGTTGGGGACGTTTTGGGGGCATTTTGGGGACATTTTGGGGCACTTTAGGGACATTTTGGGGCACTTTAGGGACATTTTGGGGCAGTTTTGGGGTTTTTTAGTGGGGTTTGAGGCTGCTTTGGGGGTTTTGGGGCCGTTTCTGTGCAGTTTGGGGCAGTTCAGGGACATTTTGGGGCAGTTCTGGCTCCTTTTTGGAGGGGTTGGGGACATTTTGGGGACATTGTGGGGCAGTTTGGGGGATGTTTGGGGCACTTTAGGGATATTTTGGGGCAGTTTTGGGGCACTTCAGGGACATTTCGGGGCAGTTTGGGGTTTTTTAGCGGGTTTGAGGCTGATTTGGGATATTTGGGGGCGTTTTTTCTGCAGTTTGGGGCACTTCAGGGATACTTTGGGGCCGTTCCGGCTCCTTTTTGAGGGGTTTGGGGGCACTTTAGGGGCAGTTTTGGGGCAGTTCTGGATCATTTTGGGGGGTTTGGGGGATGTTTGGGGTATTTTAGGGTCATTTTAGGGCAGTTTTGGGGTTTTTAGTGGGGTTTGAGGCTGCTTTGGGGGTTTTGGGGCCGTTTCTGTGCAGTTTGGGGCAATTCAGGGACATGTTGGGGCAGTTCAGGCTCCTTTTTGGAGGGGTTGGGGACGTTTTGGGGGCAGTTTGAGGACATTTGGGGGCCAATTTTCGGGTGTTTGGGGCAGTTTTGGGGTGTTTGGGGCACTTTAGGGACATTTCGGGGCAGTTTGGGGTTTTTTAGCGGGTTTGAGGCTGATTTGGGATATTTGGGGGCGTTTTTTCTGCAGTTTGGCGCACTTCAGGGATACTTTGGGGCCGTTCTGGCTCCTTTTTGAGGGGTTTTGGGGGCACTTTAGGGGCAGTTTTGGGGCAGTTCTGGTTCATTTGGGGGGGTTTGGGGGATGTTTTGGGGCACTTTAGGCACATTTTAGTGCAGTTTGGGCTTTTTTAGTGGGGTTTGGGGATGATTTCGGATATTTGGGGCCGTTTCTCTGCAGTTTGGGGCAGTTCAGGGACATTTTGGGGCAGTTCAGGCTCCTTTTTGGAGGGGTTGGGGACGTTTTGGGGGCATTTTGGGGCACTTTAGGGACATTTTGGGGCACTTTAGGGACATTTTGGGGCAGTTTTGGGGTTTTTTAGTGAGGTTTGAGGCTGCTTTGGGATATTTGGGGCTGTTTCTGTGCAGTTTTGGGCAATTTAGGGACATTTTGGGGCAGTTCTGGCTCGTGTTTGGAGGGGTTGGGGACGTTTTGGGGCAATTTTGGGGTGTTTGGGGCACTTCAGGGACATTTTGGGGCAGTTTTGGGGATGTTTGGGACGCTTTAGGGACATTTTGGGGCACTTTAGGGACATTTAGGGACATTTTGGGGCAGTTTGGGGGGTGTTTGGGGCACTTTAGGGACATTTTGGGGCAATTTAGGGACATTTTGGGGCACTTCAGGGACATTTTGGGGCAGTTTTGGGGCACTTTAGGGACAGTTTGGAACATTTTGGGGCAGTTTTTGGGGTGTTTGGGCCACTTTAAGGACATTTTGGGGCACTTCAGGGACATTTAGGGACATTTTGGGGACATTTTGGGGCACTTTAGGGACATTTAGGGGCATTTTAGGGACATTTTGGGGCACTTTAGGGACATTTTGGGGCACTTTAGGGACATTTTGGGGCACTTTAGGGACATTTTAGGGACATTTAGGGACATTTTGGGGCAGTTTTGGGACATTCAGGGACATTTAGGGACATTTTGGGGCAGTTTTGGGGATGTTTGGGGCTCTTTAGGGACATTTAGGGACATTTTGGGGCACTTTAGGGACATTTTGGGGCACTTTAGGGACATTTTAGGGATATTTAGGGACATTTTGGGGCACTTTAGGGACATTTTGGGGCGCTTTAGGGCCATTTGGGGGACATTTTCGGGCAGTTTTGGGGATGTTTGGGGCACTTTAGGGACATTTAGGGACATTTTGGGGACATTTTGGGGCACTTTAGGGACATTTAGGGACCAATTGGAAGACTTTTGGGAGGCTCTGGGGCAATTTTGGGGGATTTTGGGGGTTCCCAGCGGGGTTTGGGGGGCTCGGGATTGGGATTTTCTGGGGGTTCCCCCCCCCCAAGTCACCACCTCGAGGACCCCCCCACCAGGTAGGACAGTCCCAGCAGATTTTGGGGATTTTGGGGATTTTTTGGGGATTTTTTGGGATTTTTTTGGGGATTTTTTGGGATTTTTGGGGGATTTTTCGGGATTTTTTGGGGGGTTTTTGGGATTTTTTGGGGATTTTTTGGGGATTTTTTGGGGATTT
>WQNJ02000186.1:0-53739 GCA_016584745.2 Phylloscopus trochilus trochilus
AGCAGGGGACACAGTGGGGGGACAAGGTCACAGTCAGAGGGGACATTGTCACAGCCGGGGGGGCATTGTCCCCAGCAATAGGGAACATTGCCACAGCAGCAGGGACACGGTCACAACTGGAGGGGACATTGTCACAGTGGGGGGACATTGTCACAGCAGTAGGGGACACGGAGCGGGGCCGCTGATCCCACCGGGGCACCCACCCACCCACCCCCGCGGGGGGTCTCACCGAGCCGCCAGCGAGGGCTGCAGGGTGATGAAGGTGTCGGGGCTCGCCAGCCCCCAGAGCAGGTGCGCCTCGGGCAGCTGCAGGTGCAGGAAGGCCGAGGAGGCGCGGCGGATGCTCAGCCCGGCCCCGGAGAAGGGCAGCGTCACCTCCCGGCCGGCCACTGTCACCTCCCCTGAGAGGGGGTGACAGCAGCGGGAGCCGTGGGGGTGGTGGCACCGGGACCGGAGGCGCCGCCGTGGGGAAGGAAGGGCAGGGAGCGGCACTGGGATGTCACCCACCAGCGTGGGGACATTGGGGACAGGCACTGGGATGTCACCCACCAGCGTGGGGACATTGGGGACAGGCACGGGGATGTCACCTGCCACCGTGGGGACGGGGGGATGGACACAGGGGTGACACCCGCCACCGTGGGGACACTGGGGACAGGTGCTGGGATGTCACCCACCACCATGGGGACACCAGGGATGGGCACTGGGATGTCACCCGCCACCGTGGGGACACTGGGGACAGGCACTGGGGTTTCACCTGCCACCGCGGGGACACTGGGGACAGGCACAGGGATGTCACCCGTTACCGTGGGGACAGGGGGGATGGACACAGGGGTGACACCTGCTGTCACCGGGACACCAGGGACAGGCACTGGGATGTCACCCAGCACAGTGGGGACATTGAGGACACTGGGGATACGTGCTGGGATGTCACCCACCACTCTGGGGAGACGGGGGATGGACACAGGGGTGACACCTGCTGTCACTAGGACATGGGGGACGGACACAGAGATGTCACCCACCACCGTGGGGACACTGGGGATGGACACAGGGATGTCACCCAGCACCGTGGGGACACTGGGGATGGACACAGGGATGTCACCCAGCACCGTGGGGACAGGGAGGATGGGCACAGGGGTGACACCCCCTGTCACCAGGACATTGGGGGTGGGCGCTGGGATGTCACCTGCCACCGTGAGGACAGGGGGGACAGGCATGGGGATGTCACCCACCATCGTGGGGACAGGGGGGATAGACACAGGGGTGACACCTGCTGCCACTGGGACTTGGGGACAGGCATGGGGATGTCACCCACCACCATGGGGACACTGGGGATGGACACAGGGGTGACACCCGCTGCCACTGGGACACTGGGGATGGACACAGGGATGTCACCCACCACCCTGGGGACACTGGGGACATTGGGGACAGGCACTGGGGTGTCACCCACCACCGCGGGGACACGGGGGATGGACACAGGGGTGGAACCTGCTGTCACTGGGACACAGGGGAAGGACACAGGGATGTCACCCACCACCCTGGGGACACCGGGGACAGGCGCTGGGACGCGCGGGGGCGGTGCCAGCCCTGCCTGTCCCCGCAGTGTCACCTGTGCCGTGCAGCCGGGCCGTGGTGCGGTTGGTGGTGACAGTGACGCTGCGGGGACAGCCCGGGGGCCGCTGGCTGTCGCAGGGCTCCTCCTGCTCGACCGTGATCAGCAGCCGCCCGGCCACCGAGTCCTTGGGGACAGGGACACGGTGACAGCCCCTCCGCCACCTCCGCGGCCACCCCGCGCTGTCGCCCGCGTCCCCTCACCTGCAGCAGGGTGTGGGCGCAGGTGGCGGGCAGCGAGAAGCGGCGGCGGTCGAAGGTGACAAAGTGACGCCCGGCCAGCACCGCGCACTCGGCCGGGCAGCGCCGCTGCTGGCACAGCCAGCGCCCGCCCTGGCACGTGCTGGGGACAGCGGGGACACCGCGGTGAGGGGGGGACACGGGGGGGACAGCGGGGACACCGCGGGCAGGGGGGGACACGGGGGGGGACAGCGGGGGACACCGGGGTGAGGGGGGGGACAGCGGGGACAGCGGGGACACCGCGGTCAGGAGGGGACACTGCGGGGGACAGCGGGGACACCGCGGTGAGGGGGGGACACCGCGGGGACAGCGGGGACAGCGGGGGACACTGGTCACCGCGGGTGGGGGGAGACACGGAGGGACACCGCGGGGACAGTGGGGACAGAGGGGTGAGAGGGGGACACTGCGGGGGACAGCGGGGACATTGGTCACTATGGGATGAGGGGGGACACTGCAGGGGACACTGGTCACCGCGGGGTGAGGGGGGGGACACGGGGGACACTGGGGACACTGCAGGGGACACTGGGGACCGTGGAGTGAGAGGGGGGAGGACACGGAGGACACTGCAGGGGACAGCGGGGACAGCGGCCACCGCGGGGTGAGGGGGGACACTGCAGGGGACACTGGAGACACCGGGGACACCCCGGGGGCTCCAGGCTGGGGGGTGGGGCACCGTCAGCGGAGCCCAGGGTGGGGGACACATGGCAGGGGACACGGGGACAGGGCGGGGGACATCACAGGGAAGCTGTCCCCGCGGTGCCAGCCCCGTGCCAGCTCAGTGTCCCCGCGGTGTCACCCCGGTGTCCCTGCAGTGCCAGCCCGATGTTCCCCCAGTGCCACCCTGGTGTCCCCACGGTGCCACCCCGGTGTCCCCTCAGTGCCAGCCCAATGTCCCCACAGTGCCACCCCGGTGTCCCCGCAGTGCCACCCCGGTGTCCCCGCAGTGCCGCCCCCGTGTCCCCATAGTGCCAGCCCAATGTCCCCTCAGTGCCACCCCAGTGTCCCCTCAGTGCAGCCCAGTGTCCCCACAGTGCCACCCCGATGTCCCCACAGTGCCACCCCGGTGTCCCCACAGTGCCACCCCAGCGTCCCCGCGGTGCCAGCCCGGTGTCCCCACAGTGCCACCCCAGTGTCCCCGCGGTGCCACCCCGCTGTCCCCGCAGTGCCACCCCGCTGTCCCCACAGTGCCAGCCCAATGTCCCCGCAGTGCCACCCCAGTGTCCCCTCAGTGCAGCCCAGTGTCCCCACAGTGCCACCCCCGTGTCCCCATAGTGCCAGCCCAATGTCCCCGCAGTGCCACCCCGCTGTCCCCACAGTGCCAGCCCAGTGTCCCCACAGTGCCACCCCCGTGTCCCCACAGTGCCAGCCCAATGTGCCCACAGCGCCACCCCGGTGTCCCCGCGGTGCCAGCTCAGTGTCCCCTCAGTGCCACCCCGGTGTCTCCCGCAGTGCCAGCCCCATGCCAGCCCGGTGTCCCCACGGTGCCACCCCGGTGTCCCCACAGTGCCACCCCCGTGCCACCCCGCTGTCCCCGCGGTGTCACCCACCAGCGGTTGCAGCTCTGCCGGATGCTCTGGCCGGGCCGGTAGCGCTGCCGGCGGTGGTGACAGGGACAGGCGGCGGGCGGGACGCAGCTGTCGCCGTCGCGGGCCAGCCCCGGGTGGCAGTGGCAGCCGCCGTGGCAGTGTCGCCGGCAGCCGTCGGGCCCGGCGCCGCCCGCGGTGTCGCAGCTCAGCGGGCACAGCGACACGCAGTCCGAGAAGCGCTGCCCCGCCGGACAGCGGCGCTCTGCGGGCCGGCGACAGCGCGGTGGCACCGGGGGACACCCCGGGCAGGGCAGGGGACACCCCCGGGACCCCCCCGGGACCCCCCCCGGTTCCTACCGCAGAGGCCGGGCTGGCGCCAGGGCACCGGCAGCCCCCGGCGGGAGCACTCCCGGGCGTAGGCGGCGAAGGTGTCGCAGGCGGCGGCGGGAGGGGGCCCGGGGGGTGGCGGGGACCCGGGAGGGGGTGACAGGGACCCGGGGGGTGACAGGGGATCGGGGGGGTGACAGAGGATCGGGGGGTGGCACCAGGAGCCCGTCCCCGCACAGCAGCGCCACGCACGCCGCGAAAAACCCGCTGGGGTCCACCTGGGGGGGGGAGCAGCGGTGAGGACCCCCCAGGACACCCCCGGGACCCCTCAGGACACCCCCCAGGACAGCCCAGGACCCCCCCCCAGGACAGCCCAGGACCCCTCAGAACCCCCCAGGACCCCCCCTGGACCCCCCGGGACCCCCGGGGGACCCCCCAGGACAGCCCAGGACCCCCCAGGATTTCTCAGACCTTCCAGGACCTCCCGGGACCCTCAGGATGCCCCAGGACTCCTGAGCCCCTTGACCTCCCCCCACCCCAGGACCTCCCAGGACCCCCCAGGACCCTCCGAGACCCCCCTGGGACCCTCCCGAACCCCCCAGACACCCCCTGGAGCCCCCAGGACATCAACTCTGGAATCCGCTGGAACCCCCCGGACCCCCCCCCAGGACCCCCCAGGACAGCCTCGGGACCCTCCCAGGACCCCCCCAGGACCCCCCCAGGACAGCCCCGGGACCCTCCCAGGACCCTCCCAGGACCCCCCCAGGACCTCCCAGGACAGCCCCGGGACCCTCCCAGGACCCTCCCAGGACCCCCCCAGGACCTCCCAGGACAGCCCCGGGACCCTCCCAGGACCTCCAGATCCCTTCAGAAACCCCCTGAACCCCTCCCAGGCCCCTCTGAGACCCCCCAGAACACTCCAGGACCCCCCAAGACAGCCCCGGGACCCCCCCAGGACACGCCCCAGGACTCCCCAGGACCCTCCAGAACCCTTCAGGACCCCCCTGAACCCCCCCCAGGACACTTCGAGACCCTCCCGGGACCCCCCAGGACCCCCCCTGAAGCCCCCCAGGACACTCCAGAACACTCCCAGGACCCCCCGAGCCTCCCAGGACAGCCCCGGGACCCCCCCAGGATCCCCCCAGACAGCCCCGGGACCACACGGACCCCCCCGGACCCCCCTGAACCCCCCCCCGAGCCCCCCGCGCTGACCTGGCCGTGGCAGGTGCGGAAGGGCGGGGCCAGCAGCCGCCCGCAGGTGCCCAGCGCCGCCGCCGCCTCACCTGGGCCGCACCTGGGCCCCCCCGCGGGCACCTCCCTGCAGGGGGGCTGAGCCGGGGGGGGCCCTCAGAACCGGGGGGCGACCCCCGGGACCCCCCCAAAGGGGCACGGGAGGCTCAGGTACCTCTGGGGCGGCCCCCGGCACCTGCCAGGCGCTGAGAAAGGTGGCGGCCGAGGGGGAGAGGGAACCGTCGGGGAGCAGCAGGTCATCTGGGGACAGGTGAGAGAGGGGACAGGTGAGAGAGGGGGACAGGTGAGGGCAGGTGAGATGGGGACAGGTGAGGGGACAGGTGAGGGGATAGGTGAGGGGATAGGTGAGGGGATAGGTGAGGATGGGGGGATGAGGACAGGTGAGGACAGGTGGGGGGGACAGGTGGGGTGAGGACAGGTGGGGAGACAAGTGGGGTGAGGACAGGTGAGGGGGGACGGGGGGGTGGGACAGGTGAGGAGGGACAGATGAGAGGGGACGGGGGGGACAGGTGAGGACAGGTGAGGTGGGGACAGGTGGGGTGAGGGCAGGTGGGGTGAGGACAGGTGAGGACAGGTGGGGAGCACAGGTGAGGGGGGACAGGTGAGGGGAGACGGGGGGGGTGAGTGCAGGGGGGGTGGGGACAGGTGAGGCGAGGGCAGGTGAGAACAGGTGAGGGGGGGACAGGTAAGGGCAGGGGGGGTGAGGGCAGGTGGGGGGCACAGGTGAGGTGAGGACAGGTGAGGTGAGGACAGGTGAGATGGAAACAGGTGAGGACAGGTGATCACAGGTGAGGTGAGGACACAGCGGTGTCCCCCCCCCCCCGGCCCCCCAGGTGGGGTGGGCGTGGCCCGGTGGCTCTCACCTGCAGGGTCGTCGGTGTAGGTGCCGCAGAGCCCCCAGGTGGCCCCGCGCAGCTCGGGCTCCGCTGTCACCGTCACCGCCAGGTGCCCGTCCCAGGCCACCCGCACGCCCAGGCTGCTGGCCACGGCCACCCACTCACCTGGCCAGGTGACACCGAGCCCTGCGCGGGGGGACGGCACAGTGGGGACAGGGACAGGGACAGACTGGGGACAGGATGGGGACAGGGACAGGATGGGGACAGGGACAGGACGGGGACAGGGACAGGGACAGGGACAGATTGGGGACAGGATGGGGACAGGGACAGGGATGGGGACAGGATGGGGACAGGGACAGAGATGGGGACAGGACAGGGACAGGATGGGGACAGGGACAGGGACAGGATGGGGACAGGTGGGGACAGGATGGGGACAGGGACAGGGACAGGGACAGGATGGGGACAGGGACAGGGATGGGGACAGGACAGGGACAGGATGGGGACAGGGACAGGGACAGGATGGGGACAGGGACAGGATGGGGACAGGGACAGGACAGGGACAGGACGGGGACAGGGACAGGACAGGGACAGGACAGGGACAGGACAGGGACAGGACAGGGACACCTTTGTGCAGGTAGGGCCGCCCCCCCGGCAGCGCTGCCCCGTTCACCGACACGTTCTGTCCCCGGGCCAGCACCGTGTGCGCCCCCAGCGTCACCTGCAGCACCTGCGGCGGGGGCGGGGCACCCACCTGGCTCAGGTGTGCCAGGGACGGCGGGGACGGGCGTGGGGCACCCGCGGGTGTCACGGCCACCAGGGGTGGGCCCATGGGTGTGCCATGCCGGGTCCCCTCCCAGACCCCAGACCCCAAACCCCACCCCAGCCCCCAACCCCCCCCTGCACCTCTGGGCCCAGGGCCAGCAGTGACCCCAGGTGACCCATCCTGTCCCCCCCCACCGTGTCTGGGTGTCCGATGCCACCCCCGGCTGCTGTCACTTGTCCCCATTGCCCACGGCCATGCCAGCCCACACAGTGCCTCTGGGTGCCCCCCCATTCCCTTTGCAGTGACTCTGGGTGCCCCCTGAGCTGACTCTGGGTGCCCCCCCTGCAGTAACTCCAGGTGCCCCCCCGTGCCTCCCCCGCAGCCCCTCCGGGTGCCCCCCCGTGCCCCCTACAGTGACTGGGTGTCCCCCTTGTCCCCCTAAGGTGACTTGGGTGCCCCCCCCGTCCCCCCTCAGGTGACTCTGGGTGGCCCCCGCAGTAACTCCGGGTGCCCCCCCGCCTCCCCACAGTGACTCTGGGTGCCCCCCCGTGTCCCCCCGCAGCCCCTCCGGCTGCCCCCCCCCCATGGCGCACCCAGGGGTGCCCGAGGCTCAGGGTGACGTCCCAGGAGCCGTCGGTGGCGGCGGCCAGGCTGTAGCGGCAGCGCCGGGGCAGCGCCAGGTGCCGCCCGTCGAAGGTGCGGAGCCGCGCCCCGGCCCAGGCCTGGCAGGTGGCCGGGGGGCGGCGGCGGCGCGGGGAGCCCCCGTCCTCCCCGCCCAGGGGCAGGCGGGTGCAGGGCAGGCAGGGCCCCGAGGTGTCCCCGGTGTCCCCGCGGCGCCAGCTGTGTCCCCAGGGGCGCTGGCAGCACTCGGCGCGGCTGACGGCGCTGCCGTTGTGGCCATCCTGGCACTGCCAGGAGCTGAAGCAGCGGCCCAGGGAGCCGGGCCCTGCGGGGTGGGGACACGAGTGACACCCAGGGGCAGGCGCGGGGGGGTGGCACACAGCCCTGCGGCCGTCCTGGTGCCCGGGGGGGATGGCACGGGGAGGGGGTGTCACACCGAGGGGGTGGGTGTGTGTCACACCGGGAATGACGTGCTGGGAGTGGCGGCCGTGGCAGCTCCGGCCCCAGCACCCATCCCAGCACCCAACATCCATCCCAATTCCCATCCCAGCTCTCAGAATGCATCCCAGCACTGGTCCCAGTACCCATCTTAGATCCCAGCTCCCATCCCAATTCCCATCCCGTCACCCATCCCAGCTCCCATCTCAGTTCCCAGCTCCCATCCCAGCTCCAGCACCCATCCTAGATCCCATCCCATCACCCATCCCAACACCCATCACCCATCCCAATTCCCATTCCAGCTCCCATTCTGGCTCCCAGAACCCATCCTAGCACCAGTCCCAGCGCCAGTGCCCATCCTAGACCCCATCCCAGATCTCAATACCCATCCCAGATCCCAGAACCCATCCCAGCCCCAGTCCCAGCTCCCAGTACCCACTGTAAATCCCATCCCAACACCCAGCTCCCACCCCGGCTCTCAGAATGTGTCCCAGCACCAGTTCCCAGTACCCATCTTAGATCCCAGCTCCCATCCCAGCTCCCATCTCAGTTCCCAGAACCCATTCCAGTTCCCAGTACCCATCCCAGATCCCAGCTCCCATCCCAACTTCCATCCTGTCTCCCAGAACCCATCCTAGATCCCATCCCAGCTCCCAGAACCCATCCCAGTTCCCACCCCAGCTCCCACCCCAGTTCCCACCCCAGTTCCCATCCCAGTTCCCAGCTCCCACCCCAGCTCCAGAACCCATCCCAGTTCCCAGAACCCATCTTAGATCCCAGCTGCCATCTCAACTCCCACCCCAGTTCCCAGTTCCCACCCCAGTTCCCAGTTCCCAGCTCCCACCCCAGCTCCCCTCCCGGCCCCGCTGTGCGTGGCACGCTGGGCACCCCGCCCACCCCAGCCCCCGGTGGGGCCGGCACAGCGGGGACACCCCCGGGTGCCACCCCCAGCCCGGTGTCCCCCCTCACCCTCGGTGCAGCGGGCGCCGCTCCAGCCGGGACAGCAGCCACGCTCCGTGCGGTTCCGGGCCACCGGCTGCATCTCGGGGGGGCTGGGGGGCACCCCGGTGTCACCCAGTGTCCCCCGGTGTCCCCCGGTGTCCCTCGGTGTCCCCCGTGCCACCCCCCCGGTGTCCCCCGGTGTCCCTCGGTGTCCCTCGGTGTCCCTCGGTGTCCGCCATGCCGCCCCCCCGGTATCAGTTGGTGTCCCCCGGTGTCCCCCGTGCTGCCCCCCCCGTGTCCCCTAGTGTCCCCCAGTGTCCCTCGTGCCGTCCCCCCAGTGTCCCCTGGTGTCCCCCGGTGTCCCCGTGCCCCCCCGCTCACCGGTAGATGTAGCAGAGGGCGGTGCCGGTGTCCCCGGGGGAGCCGGTGCTGTCCCGGTGGGTGCGGTCCCGGCGGGTGCGGTGCCGGTCCAGGCGCCATCCGGCCCGGCTGTACCGGTACAGACTGGGACAGGGCACGGCGGCCTCCAGGCGCGGCCTCACCTCCTCCTGCTCCGTCACCAGCACCGAGCGCTCGCACCAGCGCCTGCCGCACCCATGGGACCCCCAGGCTCAGCACCCGGCACGGCCCCGACCCGGCCCGGACCCCATCGGGCACCCGCCACCCCCAGCCCCACCCTGGGTGCACGTCCCGGCACCCTCAGGGACCCACCCAGCACCCACCCAGCACCCACCCAGCACCCACCCAGCACCCCCAGGGACCCACCCAGCACCCACCCAGCACCCAGCACCCACCCAGCACCCACCCAGCACCCCCAGGGACCCACCCTGGATTCCAGCACCCACTCAGCACCCATCCCGGCACCCAGCACCCCCAGGGACCCACCCAGCACCCATCCAGCACCCACCCAGCACCCCCAGGGACCCACCCTGGATTCCAGCACCCACTCAGCACCCACCCAGAACCCACCCAGCACCCACCCAGCACCCATCCCAGCACCCACCCAGCACCCACCCAGAACCCACCCAGCACCCCCAGGGACCCACCCTGGATTCCAGCACCCACTCAGCACCCATCCCGGCACCCAGCACCCCCAGGGACCCATCCAGCACCCACCCAGCATCCACCCAGCACCCAGCCAGCACCCAGCACCCACCCAGCACCCAGCCAGCACCCACCCAGCACCCTCAGGGACCCACCCAGCACCCACCCAGTACCCACCCAGAACCCATCCTGGCACCCAGCACCCATCCAGCTCCCATCCCGACACCCATCCCTCCTACTACCAGCCATCTCAGCTCCCAGCCCCATTCCCTGTCCCATCCCCATTCCCCATCCCCATCCCCATCCCCTCACCCTGCAGCCGCCCCCACTCCTGTCACCCACAGCACGGCCACGGCCACGACGCCCCCCGGCCACGGCACTGGGGCCATGCCGGACCCGGGCTGTCCTGGGTCAGCGGGGTCGGGGTGACCCCGCTGTCACCGTCCTGGGCTGTCCTGGGTCAGGAGGGTCCGGGTGACCCCGCTGTCACCGTCCTGGGCTGTCCTGGGTCAGCAGGGTCGGGGTGACCCCGCTGTCACCGTCCCGGGCTGTCCTGGGTCAGCAGGATTGGGGTGACCCCACTGTCACCGTCCCGGGCTGTCCTGGGTCAGGGGGGTCGGGGTGACCCCGCTGTCACCGTCCCGGGCTGTCCTGGGTCAGGAGGGTCGGGGTGACCCCGCTGTCACTGTCCTGGGTCAGCAGGGTCGGGGTGACCCCGCTGTCACCGTCCTGGGCTGTCCTGGGTCAGCAGGGTCGGGGTGACCCCGCGGCCGGACGGTCCCCGGTGTCCCCGCAGTGTCCCCAAGGCCGCAGCCCCGGCACTGCTCCGCGGCTCCGGCATTTATGGGAAGTGGCCCGAGGTGCCACCAGCTGCGGTGACACCGATTGGGCACAGCTGGCGAGGCACGGTGACATCGGGGTGACATCTCCCGCTTTCCCGGGAGAAGGGAACGGCGGGGGACATCCGGGATCCGGCACGGGGACACGGATGTGGCGGGACAGCGGCTCCCGTGTGTCCCTGTCGCGTGTCCCCTTGGGGCCCGTCTGTGTCCCCTGTGTCCCCCCACGCCTCCCGTGTCCCCCCACGGCCGCTCCCGGGCTCTCCCGTGTCCCCGTTCCCATCCCCGCTGTTCTCCGAGTGTCTCCCCGAGTGTCCCCAAGTCCCCCGGTGTCCCCCCGTGTCCCTGCCCCCATCCTGTCCCCGCGCCAGCCGTGTCCGTGTCCCCGCTAAGGGGGGGTACGGCGGGACACGGGGGGACACGGGGGACACTGGGGACATGGTGGGACACGGGGGGAGGACATGGGGACACGGGGGACACGGGGGGACACGGGGGAGACACCGGAGAACATGGGGACATGGGGGGACACGGGGAATACGGGGGGACATGGTGGGACACGGCGGGACATGGGGGACACAGGGGGACACGGGAGAACATGAGGATACGGGGGACACAGGGGACACCGGGGGACACGCGGGACCCGGCGCTGCCCGGGCTCCCGGGGCTCCCGGTGCTCCCGGGGCTGCGGGGGCGGGGGACACAGAGGGACACGAGGGGACATGGGGGACACCGGGGGACACAGGGGACGCCGGGGGACACGCGGGACTCGGCGGTACCGGTGCTCCCGGGGCCGCGGGGGCGGGGGGCGGTCCCGGCGGGGCGGGGGGACCGGCGGCCACCGCGGGGGGCGGGGCGCGGCGGCGGCGGCGGCGGCGGGGCCGGTGGGGCCGGGGGACACCGGAGGCGCCGGGTACGGGCGGGACCGGGACCGGGACCGGACCGGACCGGGATCGCCACCGGGAGCGGGAGCGATAGCGGGAGGGGGAGGGGCAGGAAGGGCGGGGGGCAGCGGGGGGAGGGGCAGGATGGGAGGGCGGGCACGGGAAGGGGGGGCACGGAGGGGACGCGCGGGGGGGGGGGGACAAAAACGGTTTTGGGGGGCGCGAGGGGGGGGCTGGGGCACAGTGGGGGGGCCCAGAGGGGGCTGGGGGTGCGGAAAGGGCTTGGGTGGGGGTCCGGGGGTCCGGGGGGGGGACGGAGAGCGGGGGTGGGGTGGCCGGGAGCTGCTGGGACACCGGGACGGGGACAGCGCGCCACGAGAACCCCCCCGCGGACCCCCCCAGAGCCCCAGGGACCCCCCCGGATCCCTGCCTGACCCCCCCCCGAACCCCTCCGGAGCCCCCCGGAGCCAGCGGGCAGCCCCCCCGTGCCCTGGGTCGGTGCCCGGGGGTCCCGGGGGTCCCGAACCCCCCCGGGTGTGCAGGGTCAGAGCCCCCCCAGTTCGGGGCTGGGGGGTCTCACCCCCTGCCCCCCCCCGCAGGTCCCCCCGTGGCCGAGACGGAGCCGGAGCAGATGGAGGCACCGGGATGCACCGGCCCAGGTGGGGCTGGGGGCTTCGGGTGGGGTCCGGGGGGTCCCCGGGGTGCTCCCCTGAGCCGGGGGGGGAGCTGGCTGTGCCTCTCTGTCCCCCCACAGCGTGGCTGGTGGTCCCCAAGGCCGAGGTGACGCCCGAGGGTGACAGGGATGATCCAGGGGACACGGAGCTCCACGGCTCAGGTGAGGGGTGGGCTCTGCTCTGCTGAGGGTCACACCCTGGCACTGCCAGGTGTCCCCCGGCAACGCCGGGGCCACACGGTCACTGTCACCCTGTCCTGGGGCCGGGGGCAGCGCTGGGGCCTTGGGGGATGGATGGTCACCGTGTCCCCAGGGCGGTGACAGTGCCACGTCCTTGGGGGGTGGATGGTCACCCTGTCCCCAGGGTGGTGGCAATGCCAGGTCCTTGGGGGGGTGGATGGTCACTGTGTCCCCAGGGTGGTGGCAGTGCCAGGTCCTTGGGGGATGAACGGTCACCCTGTCCCCAGGGTGGTGGCAGAGCCAGGTCCTTGGGGGATGGATGGTCACCCTGTCCCCAGGGTGGTGGCAGTGCCAGGTCCTTGGGGGGGTGGATGGTCACCCTGTCCCCAGGGTGGTGGCAGTGCCAGGTCCTTGAAGTGACGGTCACCGTGTCCCTGGTGCCATTGGCCTTGATGGTCACTGTGTCCAGGTGCCGGTGGCTGCAGGTCCCTGGGTGACAGTGGCCGTGTCCCAGTGCTGGTGGCAGCTGGAGGTCCCTGGGTGACAGTGGCCGTGTCCTGGTGGCAGTGGCTGCTGGAGATCCCTGGTGACAGTGGCCGTGTCCTGGTGGCACTGCAGGTCCCTGGGTGACAGTGGCCGTGTCCCAGTGCTGGTGGCAGCCGCAGGTCCCTGGGTGACAGTGGCCGTGTCCTGGTGGCAGCCGCAGGTCCCTGGGTGACAGTGCCCATGCCCCGGTGCCGGTGGCCAGGACATCCTGTCATTGTCACTCCCCCGCCGTGTCCCCGCAGGGCCCTGGCTGGTGCGGAAGGTGAAGGTGGAGGAGGAGGATGAGGCCGAAGCCGAGGCCTGGGCAGCCGCCGGGGCCGGGGCCGAGGCTCCGCTGGCCCCGCAGCCCCCGCCCGGCGCCGTCCCCGCCGAGCCCGCGGGGAGCCCGGGCTGCGCCGGCGGCGCCTGCAAAGCCGAGGAGCCGAGCCCGGAGGAGCTGGGCTACGGGGCGCTGCCCGCCTGGGACGGCCTGGGGCTGCCCTTGGGGGCCGGCTCGGGGTTAAACCCCGGCCCCGGCGGCTGCGGGCGCTGCCCCGGGCCCGCCGCTCGGCCCTTCGGCTGCCCGCAGTGCGGCAAAGCCTTCGGCAAGAAGGCGCACCTGACGCGGCACCTGCGGGTGCACACGGGCGAGCGGCCCTTCCCCTGCCCGCACTGCGGCCGCCGCTTCCGCCAGCGCATCCACCTGCGCTCGCACCTGCGCACGCACACCGGCGAGCGGCCCTACCCCTGCCCGCGCTGCGCCCGCCGCTTCCGCAAGAAAACGCACCTGGACCGGCACCTGCGCACGCACACCGGCGAGCGGCCGCACCCCTGCCCGCGCTGCGCCCGCCGCTTCGCGCACCGCCAGCACCTGCTGCGCCACCTGCGCCTGCACGGCCAGCCCGAGCCCCGCGAGGAGCCGCCGCCGCCGCCCTGCCCGGGCTGCGAGCTCAGCCTGGCCTGGAGGCAGAGCCCGGCGCCGCGGCAGGCGGGGCTGAGCGCGGCACCGGCGCCGGGGGCTGGCAACGGACACCTGGAGGAGCCGCGGGACGGGGACGGGGACGGCGAGGAGAAGCTGCTGACGTGCCCCCAGTGCGGGACCAGCCTCACCTGGAGGCAGAACTCGGCCTCGCACCTGTGGCAGCACCTGGAGAGCCAAGCCCTGAGCTGCGCCCAGGACCCCCGGCCCCTCCTGCAGCCCCCGCAGGAGCCCCGAGCCCAGGACCCCCGGCCCCTCCTGCAGCCCCCGCAGGAGCCCCGAGCCCAGGACCCCCAGCCCCCGTCACAGGTGCCCGGGCGCCCCTTCCTGCAGGACCCCCAGCTCCTGTCGCAGGTGCCCGGTGCCAACTGCGCCCAGGACCCCCCGCCCCTCCTGCAGCCCCCGCGAGCGCCCGGGCTCCAGGACCACCAGCACAAGGTGCCCGGTGCCAAATGCGAGCGGGGCTGCGCCCAGGACCCCCCGCAGGTGCCCCCCGCCCAGCGGCCCTTCACCTGCCCCCAGTGCGGGCGCGGCTTCGGGCGCAAGGCGCACCTGGCGCGGCACCTGCTGGTGCACTCGGGCACGCGGCCGCACGCCTGCGCCCGCTGCGGCCGCCGCTTCAGCTCCAAGACCAACCTGGGCCGGCACCAGGCCGTGCACACGGGGCTGCGGCCCCACCGCTGCGCCCGCTGCGGCCGCGGCTTCACCCGCAAAACTCACCTGGAGCGCCACGAGCGCACCCACGGCACCGGCACCGCCGCGGGCACCGGGCTGGGCACGGCCACCACCGGCACCGGCACCGGCGTGGCTGGGTCCCAGCTGAGCTGGCCGGAGCCCCCCAGCCTCTGCCCCTGAAGGTGCCGGGGGCACCACGAGTGCTCGGCACCGCTGGTGTCGGGGCGTGCGGGGACGAGCCGCGGGCCCTGGTGGCTGCCGGTGGCGAGTGCCGGGCACGGGGATGTGCCCAGGGGAGGAACCCAGCGGCTGCCGGCGGCGCGTCCCGGGCACGGGGCTGTGCGGGGTTCGCCAGGGCGGCACCCTTGGCACCCCGGGCTGGGATGTGCCGGGCTGGGATGTGCTGGGCTGTGCTGGGATGTGCCGGGATGTGCCGGATTCGCCAGAGCGGCACCCTTGGCACCCCGCACCAGGATGTGCTGTGCCGGGCTGTGCTGGGATGTGCCGGGATGTGCCGGGATGTGCCGAGATGTGCCAGAGCGGCATCCTTGGCACCCCGCACCGGGATATGCTGGGCTGGGATGTGCCGGGGTGTGCCGGGGTGTGCCAGGATGTGCCGGATTCGCCAGAGCGGCACCCTTGGCACCCTGCACCGGGCTGTGCCGGGCTGGGATGTGCCGGGCTGGGATGTGCCGGGGTGTGCCAGGATGTGCCGGGTTCCCCAGAGCGGCACCCTTGGCACCCCGCACCGGGCTGTGCTGGGCTGTGCCGGGATGTGCCAGAGCCTCCAGCAGTGCTGGTGGTGACCCCTCAGCACCCTCACTCAGCACCGGGGGTCCCGGCGGGGGGGCGCGGATCCCGCAGGCTCCCGGGCCCGTTGTGCCACCGCCGCCGGAGCGCTGTGGCCGGTGGCGCTGGGAACGCCCCGGGGAAGGATACGGCCGGGGACAGGCCGGGGACAGGCCGGGGTGTCCCCGGCGCGGGCGGGAGGCAGCGGGAGCGGAGCCGGGCTGCCAATAAAAGCGTTTTTACGGAAGGTTTTGGGAGCGTTCGATGGAACATTCCGGGAGCCCGGGGCGGGCGGGCGGGACGGGGGCGTGGCCAGGCGAGGGGGCGTGGTCTGGATGGGGGAGGAGCCTCGTTCCCTTGGCAACGGGGGCGTGGCCTCGGGGGCCGCCGGGAGCCGCCGAGCGGTGAGAGCGGGGGGGAGGGGGGGGGGGGCGGCGGGGTTTGGGGAATTTGGGGGGAACCGGGGGGGCGGAGAGGGCCGGGAGGAATGGGGGGGGCTCGGGGGGGTCACGGGGGCACCGGCGGGGGGGCAACAGAAGGGTCTGGAAGCATCGAGGGTGGGGAACGGGGGGGTCGGTGAGGTCGGGGGCTGGGGCCGGGGGCGATGGGCGGCTCTGGGGGGTACCGGGGGCACCGACGGGGGGAACGGGCAGGCCTGGGGCCACCGGGGGATGGACACCGGTGAGGTCTGGGGGTGTTGGGGTGTGGGGGCTCTCCGTGGGCTCTGGACCTGTCCCTGTGCCCCAGGTTCCCCCCCCCCGCCCCACGCGTGTCCCCCAGACCACACCAACGACCTTTGGGTCCTACATGTGTCCCCACACCCCCATGACCCCCCCCCCCCAAATGTGTCCCACACGTGTCACCCCACAGCCACCACAGTGTCCCTGCAGAGACGCTCCCCAGTGCCACCTGCAGCCCCTGTCCCTGCTCACGGGGATGGGGGGGGGGCGTGGGGAGGAGGAGGAGGTGACCCCCCACACCCCCACCCCATGATGTGCCCCGTGAGGCACCCCCTGTCCCCGTGTGTCCCCTGTCCCCGTGTGTCACACCCCACACGTGTCCCCGCACCTCAGGGCACCCCACGGGCCGCCGCAGGGGAATCCCCAGTGCCCCCCCAGGACCTCCCCGCAGGGATGGGGGGGCGTGGGGAGGAGGAGGTGACACCCCACCCCAAGATGTGCCCCACGAGGCACCCCCTGTCCCCGTGTGTCCCCTGTCCCCGTGTGTCCCTGTCCCCATGTGTCACACCCCACGTGTGTCCCCTGTCCCCGTGTGTCCCCTGTCCCCGTGTGTCACACCCCACGCGTGTCCCCACACCTCAGGGGGGATCCCCAGTGCCCCCGTGGGGATGGAGGGGCGCGGGGAGGAGGCACCGGAGCCACAGGCGTCGGAGCCGTCGGAGGAGGAGGAAGAGGAGGAGGTGGAAGAGGAGGAGGAGGAGGCCGAAGGCTCCGGGGTGCGGGTGACGCCGGCGCTGCTGAAGGCGGCCACGGGCGAGTTCTCGCTGGAGTCCATCCTGCTGCTGCGCCTGCGCGGCCGCGGCATCGCCCACCTGGGCTGCCTGGCCGACTGCTCCAACCTGGAGTGGCTGGACCTGTCCGGCAACGCCATCGCCGGGCTGGCGCCGCTGGCCGCCCTGCGCGCCCTGGCCGTGCTCAACCTGGCCGCCAACCGCGTGGCCAGCGTCGAGCCGCTGCGGGGCTGCCGCAGCCTGCGCCAGCTCAACCTGGCCGGCAACCGCCTGCGCAGCCTGCGCCAGCTGCGCTGCCTGCAGGGCCTGCGGCACCTGGAGAGCCTGCGCCTGCGGGACCCGCGGGGCAACCTGGGCAACCCGCTCTGCGCCGCCGCGCCGGCTTACCGCGCCGCGCTGGCCGCCATGCTGCCCGGCCTCAAGGCCATCGACGGGCAGCGCGTGGCCGGCCGAGGCAGCGAGCTCTTCCGCCTCTGCGGCGAGCTGGACGCGGCGCTGGAGGCGCCGGCCGGGCCGGTGGCCGAGGAGGGGGCGGCCGAGGCGGTGCAGCCCTGGGTGAGGGCCGGTTTTTGGGAGGCGAGGCCGGCGCGGCGCAGCGCGGTGCTGGAGGAGGCCACGCGGCAGCTGGGGCAGGCGCTGCGCGAGTGCCGCGAGCTGGGCCGGCGCGCCGACGACTCCATCGCGCAGGCATGGCGGGCGCTGGGCCGCCGGCAGCACGGCAACTTCGGCTTCTGAGAGCAGGGGAGAGGGTCCCCACGGCCAGGGGAGGCAGCCCCGAGGCGCCACGGGGACCCCGAAGATGGGGCTGGAGAGCCCCCAAGGATTGGACTGGAGAGCCCCCAAAGATGGGGCTGGAGAGCCCCCAAAGATGGGACTGGAGACCCCCCAAAGATGGGGCTGGAGAGCCCCCAAAGATGGGACTGGAGAGCCCTCAAAGATGGGACTGGAGAGCCCCCAAGGATTGGACTGGAGAGCCCCCAAAGATGGGGCTGGAGAGCCCCCGAAGATTGGACTGGAGAGCTCCAAGGATGGGACTGGAGAGCCCTCAAAGATTGGACTGGAGAGCCCTCAAAGATGGGACTGGAGAGCCCCAAAGACGGGACTGGAGAGCCCCCAAAGATGGGACTGGAGAGCTCCAAGGATGGGGCTGGAGAGGCCCCAAAGATGGGGCTGGAGAGCCCCCAAAGGTGGGACTGGAGAGTCCTCAAAGATTGGACTGGAGAGCCCCCAAAGGTGGGACTGGAGAGCCCCCAAAGATTGGATTGGAGAGCCCCAAAGATGGGACTGCAGAGCCCCCCAAACCACCTCGTCTGAGCCACAGGACCCCAAACGGGGCCAGGAGAACCCCCCAGAGCTGCAGCAGCCTGAGCTGTGGGACCCCACAACCAGGGCTGGGACCCCCCCAGCCATCACCAGCCCAGCTCCTTCACCTTCCCGACCGTGAGACCCCAAAATCAGGACCAGGAGACCCTCGGTGTCCTCCCCTCAGCCACGGGACCCCAGAGGCGGATCCAGAAAAGCCCCCACAGCCCATGGTGTCACCTTGAGACCCTCAGAGCCACCACGAGCCCGGCTCCTTCGTCCCCTGAGCTGTGTCACCCCCACACTGGAGCCAGGGCACCCCCGGGAGTGTGGGACGTCCCCAGTGCCACCGCAGCCCCGCCCAGGGGACACCGGAGGAGCCGCGGGGAGCGCGGGACGTCCTGGGGACAGGGGACAGGGGACACGGGGGCAGGGGGCAGTAAACACGTCCCACCCTGCAGCGTCCCTCGGTCCTGCTGCCTCGCGGGGGGGGGTCTCTGCTGCGCGGCCCCCAGCCAGCGTGGCCCTGGGGACAGCGGGTGGCACGGGCGGTGGTGGCATGGGTGACACAGGTGACACGGGCGGTGGTGGCATGAGCAGTGGTGACATGGGTGACACAGGTGATGCGGGTGACAGGGGCAGTGGTGACACAGGTAACACAGGCAGTGGTGACATAGGCAGTGGTGACACAGGTGACACAGGTGACGCAGGCAGTGGTGACACAGGGCAGTGGTGACATGGGTGACACAAGTGACACAGGTGATGGGCAGAGGTGACACAGGTGACGCAGATGACACAGGTGACACGGGTGACACAGGTGACATGGGTGACACAGGTGACATGGGGCAGTGGTGACATGGGTGACACAGGTGACACAGGTGATGAGCAGAGGTGACACAGGTGACACAGGTGATGCGGGTGACATGGGCGATGGTGACACAGGTGACATGGGTGACACAGGTGACGCAGGTGATGGGCAGTGGTGACACAAATGACACGGGTGACACAGGTGACACGGGGCACTGGTGACATGGGTGCCACAGGTGCCACAGGTGACACTGGTGATGGGCAGAGGTGACACCGGTGACACAGGTGACACAGGTGACACAAGCACTGGTGACACAGGTGACACAGGTGACGCAGAACCCGCTCCCCCCCGTGCCCCGTCCCTCAGCCCCGGCGGGAAGCAGAGCCGTGCCAGCCGTGCCAGCGCTGCCTTTACTGTGGCACAGGGACAGGGGGGACAGGGGGGGACACGCGCGGGACCCTCCGGGGTCACTCGGTGCTGGGGGGTGACAAGCGGGGGGGGCCGGGGTGGCGGCGTCCGTCCGTGCCGGGGAGCCTGGAGAGGGGAGAGGCCGGAGATGGGGTCCCGGTGTCACCAGGGGGTCCCCAGCTGTCCCCAAGGTGTCCCCAGTGTCCCCAGCTGTCCCCAGGGCTATCCCCAGCTGTCCCAAGCTGTCCCCACACTGTCCCCATGCCGTCCCCACGCTGTCCCCAGCTGTCCCCAGCTGTCCCAGGGCTGTCCCCACACTGTCCCCAGCTGTCCCCAGCTATCCCCAGGCTGTCCCCAGCTGTCCCTAGCTGTCCCCAGGCTGTCCCCAGCTGTCCCCACGCTGTCCCACGCTCTCCCACGCTCTCCCAGGCTGTCCCCACACTGTCCCACGCTGTCCCCAGCTGTCCCCAGCTATCCCCAGGCTGTCCCCAGCTGTCCCACACTGTCCCACACTGTCCCACGCTGTCCCCAGCTGTCCCCAGCTGTCCCACACTATCCCCAGGCTGTCCCCAGACTGTCCCCAGCTGTCCCACACTGTCCCCAGCTGTCCCCAGCTGTCCCCAGGCTGTCCCCAGCTGTCCCCACGCTGTCCCACGCTATCCCCACGCTGTCCCCAGCTGTCCCACACTGTCCCCAGCTGTCCCCGTGCCCACCTAGGCGGGCAGCCCGCGGGAGAAGGCGAACATGCCGGGCAGGTAGAGCGCGTCCCCGGCCCTGCCGGCCTCCTCCACCGCCCGGCACTCGGCCTCGTCGCGCTGCCGGATCTCCTGGGGGGGACACGGGGGGGCTGGCACCGGGGAGGGGCACCCCGGGGGGCACCGGGGGACACCGGGGACACCTCACCTTGGCGGCCAGGTGGTGGCCGGGGCCGCAGTTGTGGTACTTGTCCAGCACCTTGGGGACGTCGCCGGTGTCGAACTTGTAGCAGGCCAGGCAGGTGGGCTTGCGCTGGGGACACCGGGGTGTCACCCCTGGGAGCCCCCGGGGACCGGGCACTGTCCCCTCTGTGCCACCCCGGGACAGCCTGGGGGGTGGGGGCACAGGGGGGCTGTGGGGGCTGAGGGGTGGGGTGAGCCCTGGGGTGGGGACAGGGGGAGAGGGGACACCCAGGGATGGGGACAAGGGGATGGGGGACACCCAGGGGATGGGGACATTCAGGGATGGGGACACCCAGGGGATGGGGACACCCAGGGATGGGGGACACCCAGGGATGGGGACACCCAGGGATGGGGACACCCAGGGATGGGGGACACCCAGGGATGGGGACACCCAGGGGATGGGGACACCCAGGGATGGGGGACACCCAGGGATGGGGACATTCAGGGATGGGGACACCCAAGGATGGGGACACCCAGGGATGGGGACACCCAGGGATGAGCCCCAAGGGAGGGGACACCCCAGGATGGGCCCCAGGGGAGTGGGGATGTGGCCCAAGGGAGAAGGGACAGCTGGGACCGTGTCCTGAGGGAGGGGGGTGACACTGCAGGACGTGTCCGGGGGAGATGGGGACAGGGCCGGGCCGTGCCCCGGGATGGGAATGGGATGGGAATGGGATGGGAATGGGCCGGGCCGTGCCCCGAATGGTTCAGGGCGTAACGGGGCCATGCCCCGGGATGGGAACGGGATGGGACCGGGATGGGAATTGGCGGGGATATGTCCCGGGATGGGACCGGGCGGGGCCGTGCCCCGGGATGGGAACGGGATGGTTCCGGGCGGAGCCATGTCCCGGGATGGTTCCGGGTGGAACGGGGCCGTGCCCCGGGATGGTTCCGGGCGGAACGGGGCCATGTCCCGGGCCGGTTCCGGGCGGAACGGGGCCGTGCCCCGGGATGGGAATGGGATGGGAATGGGATGGGAATGGGAGGAGCCATGTCCCGGGCCGGTTCCGGGCGGAGCCATGTCCCGGGACGGTTCCGGGCGGAACGGGGCGGTGCCCCGGGCTGGGAACGGGCCGATCCCGGGCCGGGTTCCCCCGGTGCCGCTCAGCTCACCCGGCTCTCCAGCACGCGGCAGTGCCGCTGCGGCGCCCGCTTCCGACAGGAGGTCTGGGCCAGCGCCAGGCGCAGCTGCACGAACGTCCCCGAGGGATCCTCCTGCGGGAGGGAGCGGGGGGGCAGCGCCCGGAGCCCCCCCAGGGACCCCGGCCCCCCCAGGGACCCCCAAACCCCACGGATCCCCAGGGAAATACCGGCCCCCGCGAGACCCCAAACCCCAGCAGTGACCCCAAATCCTGGGGGAGACCCTGAACCCCACAGACCCCAAACCCCAGCAGTGACCCCAAATCCTGGGGGACACCCTGAACCCCACAGATCCCAAACCCCAGGAGTGACCCAGCTGCCCCCAGAGTGACCCCAAATCCTGGGGGAGACCCTGAACCCCACAGACCCCAAACCCCAGCAGTGACCCCAAATCCTGGGGGAGACCCTGAGCTCCACAGACCCCAAACCCCAGGAGTGACCCCAAATCCTGGGGCAGACCCTGAACCCCACAAATGCCAACCCCAGAGAGGGACCCCAAAGCTCCCACAGGAGCCCCAAATCCCTGAACCCTGGGGGGATCCTGAATGCTGGAGCCCCTCGGGTGAACCCGTCCCAGGAGTGACCCCAGGGTGGCTCCAAGGGGGCCCGGAGTGGAGGGGTCCCTGGAGTCCTGGCCCGTGCCAGGCACGGGACAGTGCCCAGGGCCACCCCGGGCTGTGGGACCAGCCGGGCTCAGCTCGTTAATGAATAACCGAGCTCAGCCCGGCCAGCAGGGCCGGCCCCGCGGCACCCCGGGGCTCCCTGGCACCCAGCGCCCCCCTGTTCCCTTTGGGACACCCCCGTCCCCTCCCCGTGCCCATCCCGGACCCCAACCCCCAACCCCACATCCCGAGCTCAGCTGCTCGGGGATCCTGCCCCATCTGCCATCCCCTCTGGGACACCCCAATCCCCTGCTGTCCCCCCTCTGTCCCCTCTGGGACACCCCAAACCCCTGCTGTGCCCCCTCTGTCCCCTCTGGGACACCCCAATCCCCTGCTGTGCCCCCCTCTGTCCCCTCTGGGACACCCCAATCCCCTGCTGTGCCCCCCTCTGTCCCCTCTGGGACACCCCAATCCCCTGCTGTGCCCCTCTCTGTCCCCTCTGGGACACCCCAATCCCCTGCTGTGCCCCCTCTGTCCCCTCTGGGACACCCCAATCCCCTGCTGTCCCCCCCTCTGTCCCCTCTGGGACACCCCAACAGCCTCCCCAGTCCCTCGGTCACCCCGGATCCCAAACCCCAGCCCCGGATCCCAAATCCCAGTCCCAGATCCCAAATCCCAGCCCCAGATCCGTCCCAGATCCCACATCCCAGCCCCGGATCCCAAATCCCAGCCCCGGATCCCACATCCCAGTCCCGGATCCCACATCCCAGTCCCGGATCCCAAACCCCAGTCCCAGATCCCAAACCCCAGCCCCAAATCCCAAACCCCAGCCCCGCATCCCAAATCCCAGCCTCGGATCCCGGATCCCAGATCCCAAATCCCAAACCCCACCCCCGGATCCCAAGTCCCAGCCCCGGGTCCCAAACCCCAGCCCCGGACCCTGTTGCCGCCGCGCTCGGTGACCCCGTTCACCCCCCCCCGCTCCCCCCAGGACCCCCCTCCCCGACCCCCTCCCCGCCCCTGTGCCCACCCCGAACCCCCAAACCCCTCCAGCCCAGCCCCAACCCCTCCCTGGGTGACCCCTCCCGGCCGCTCCGCGTCCCCCCCGTTCCCGGTTCCCCCCCCGGTACCGCCGGTCCCCGTTGCTCACCCGCTCGATGACCCCGTCCACGTCGCGCTCCTTGAAGAGGAAATGCACGTTGCTGCGCCCGTGGAAATATTCCAGCACCTCCCGCACCACGCGCCGCTGCAGCGGGGACAGCGGGGACAGCCCCGGGGCCACCGCCGCCGCCACCGCCGCCAGCGCCACCGCCAGCGCCAGCGGCAGCACCGGGAGCCTCATCCCGCCGGCAGCGGCCTCACGGATCCGCGGGCCCATTTCCTGGGATCTGCCCCCAAATCCGCCCCCGGCACGGCCCCGCGGGTGATCGAGCGAGCCCCCCCTACCCCTCCCCGGGAGGAGGGGCCGGGATGGGACGGGATGGAACGGGACGGGAGAGACTCCGGGAGCGGCGTCACGGGGGCTGCTGGCAGCGGCATCGCGTCCCCGGGAGCAAAGCCCTGCGGCCCCGGGAACGGGCTCCGGTGCTCCGGGAATGGGCTCCAGGGATCCGGGAATGAGCTCCGGTGCTCCGGGAATGAGCTGCAGTGCTCCGGGAATGGGCTCCTGCCCCCGGGAATGGGCTCCAGGGATCCGGGAATGGGCTCCAGGGATCCGGGAACGGCCCTCAGTGCTCCGGGAACGGGCTCCGGTGCTCCGGGAATGGGCTCCTGCCCCCGGGAATGGGCTCCAGGGATCCGGGAATGGGCTCCAGGGATCCGGGAATGGGCTCCGGTCCCCGGGAGCAAAGCCCTGCAGGCCCGGGAATGGGGTCCGGTGCTCCGGGAATGGGCTCCAGTGCTCCGGGAATGAACCCCATCCTGCCGGGGACCGGCTCCTGCCCCCCGGGAACAACCCCCAGCCCGCTGGAACGGGCTCCAGTGTCGCTGTTGGACATGAAAGAAAGACACGGACTGGTGATTTCAGAAGGCTGATGCTCTAAAAAAGGGGCCGGTTTGTTCTCAGCACCTCTTTTTATCCCTTTTTACAGCGTGCCCGCCCGAGAGGTGGGATCCTTTGAGCCACTGATCGACAAGCAGAGTCCCTCCTTAGGAGAGAAATGGGAAAAACGAGAGAGTTTAGAGAATGGGATCCTTGTTTACCAGTTTAGGTCCCTGGGAAAGAACTTGAGGAAACCCAAACGTGACAGGCAGGGACTGCAGACCTGTCCCAGTGCTCTGGGCACGAACTCCACCCAAAAGGAACGGGCTCCTGTCCCCGGGAACGGGCTCCTGCTCCTGGGAATGACCCCCGGTCCCGCAGGGATGGCTTCGTGTCCCACTGGGAGTGACATCCTGCCCTCGGGAGCGGGCTCCTGCCCCCCAGGAATGTTGTCACATCCCACTGAGGATGACACCCTGCCCCGTGGAACAAACTCCTGACACTGGGCATGGGCTCCTGTCCCCCCCAGGAATGGCTCCTGGGGGGACCCTGAGGGACACTGGGGCTGTACTGGGGAGCTCTGTGGGGAGGGACACTGGGAGACACTGGGGGGACGCTGGGGGACAGTGAGGGGACGCTGGGAGGACACAGGGACACTGGAGATTACTGAGAGACATTGGGGGGAGACACTGGGGAGCCCTGGGGGACACCGGGGGGACACCAGGGGGACACTTAGGGACACGGGGACACTGGGGGGACACTGGGGCGACACTGAAAAGTACTGAGGGAGATTGGGGGAACACTGATGGACACTGTGGGGGGGCACTGGGGGACACCGGGGGGACACTGAGGGACAGTGAGGGGACACTGAGGAGTACTTGGGGACACTGGGGGTACACTGGAGGTACAGTGAGGGACACTGGGGAGCCCTAGGGGACACCGGGGGGACACTGGGGGGACACTGAGGGACACGAGGACACTGGGGGACACTGTGGGGGGACACTGGGGGGACACTGAGGGACACTGGGGGGACATTTGTGGGAACGGGGTCCCCCCGGCCCCTCCCGTCCCCTCGCGGCGGCGCTGTCCCGCGGCGCCGACAGGGGGCGCTGCCCCCCGTGCCCCGCCCCCCCCCACCCGGAACGGGGCGCGGCCGGACGCGGCGGCCGCCGCTGACGCCGTGACGTCACCGACGCGCTGACGTCACCGCGGCGCGTGACGTCACCGCGGGGCAGCGGCCCGCCCGTGAGTTTCCCGGGGTGGGCGCGCGGGGGTCGCGGTCACGTGGCCCGGGGGGGCCCGGAGGGGGGGGGGGACACGGACCGGGGGGGGCTCGGGGGGCACGGGGGGGGCCCGGGCCGTGTCCGGGGGTGCGGGGGCCTCGGTGGGGGGGGGGGGGGGGGGGGGGGGGGCACCGGCGGCAGCGGCGGCTCCGGGGCTTCCCCAGCACGGAGCGGGGGCGGGGGGCGCACGGGGGTCGCTCCGGGCCGCCCCCCATCCCCGAGGTGCGGCCGGTACCGAGCACGGCCCACAGAGCCGAGCGCCGGCAGCCGCGGCAGGAGCCCGGCGGGCCCCGGGGAATCCGGCCCGGTGGGCCCGGGGCTGCTCCCGGGGTGGCTTCCGGGGCTGTTCCCGTTCCCGGGGCTGTTCCCGTTCCCCGGGGCTGTTCCCGGTCCCCGGGGCTATTCCCGGTCCCCGGGGCTGCTCCCGGGGTGGCTTCCGGGGCTATTCCCGGTCCCCGGGGCTGTTCCCGTTCCCGGGGCTGTTCCCGTTCCCCGGGGCTGTTCCCGGAGCTGTTCCCGGGGCTGTTCCCGTTCCCGGAGCTGTTCCCGGGGCTGTTCCCGTTCCCGGGGCTGTTCCCGGTTCCCGGGGCTGTTCCCGGTCCCGGGGCTGCTCCCGGCCGATGAGGTGACTCCATGCCCGGGCTCCTCCCGTTCCCGGGGCTGTTCCTGACTGCCAAGGCCGGGCTGTACCGGAGCTGTACCGGGGCCGTTCCCGGCCCCCGGGGCTGTTCCTCACTCCCAGATCTGTTCCCCGCTGGACAAGCCGGTGCCGTCCCGGGGCCATTCCCGGTTCCCGGGGCCGTTCCTGCCCTCGGGGCCGTTCCCGGTTCCCGGGGCTATTCCTGACAGCGGAGCTGTTCCCGGTTCCCGGGGCCGTTCCCGGCTGGACAGGCCGATGCCGTGCCGGGGCCGTTCCACGCTCCCGGGGCCGCTCCCGGTTCCCAAGCCCATTCGCGGTTCCCGGGGCCGCTCCCGGTTTCCGAGCCCATTCCCCGATCCCGGTTCCGTTCCCGGCTCCCGAGCCCATTCCCGGTTCCCGGTTCCGTTCCCGGTTCCCGAGCCCATTCCAGGTTCTGTTCCCCGCTCCCAGTTCCGTTCCCGGTTTCCCGTTCTGTTCCCGGTTCCCGAGCCCATTCCCCGGTTCCCGAGCCCATTCCCCGTTCCCGAGCCCATTCCTGGATCCCGGTTCCGTTCCCGGTTCCCGAGCCCACTCCCGGATCCCGGGGCCATTCCCCACTCCCGGTTCCATTCCCGGTTCACGGTGCCGTTCCCGGTTCCCGAGCCCATTCCCGGTTCCCGAGCCTATTCCCGGTTCCGTTCCCGGATCTCGGTTCCATTCCCGGTTCCCGGTACCGTTCCCGGTTCCCGTTCCCCGCTCCCCCCCGCTCCCCCCAGCCCGAACTACAACTCCCAGCATCCCCCGGGCCCGGCCGTTCCCCGCCGCTTCCGGCCCCGCTCGGCGCCTTCCGCACCCCGAATTCCGGGGGGAGGCGGAGGCGGAGGAGGCCGGGGGGGCCGAGGCCGCTCCGGGAGCTCCGCGCCGCCCGCTGCCCGGTTCCCGCCGCCCTCCCGCCCCCATCCCCGCTGCCATCCCGGCTCTCCCGCTCTCCAGGACAGCGCCGCGGCCATTTGAGGGACTCGCTCGCTCGCTCGCTCGCTCGGGGGCGGAAGGAGGCCGGAGCAGGCCGGGCCGAGCCGAGCCGAGCCGGGCCGGGAGGAACGGGACCGGAGCGCCGGGAGGAGCCATGTCCGCGGGGGGCGCGCCCCAGGTAGGAGCGGGGGGACCCCCGCCCCTGCACCCCCGGGGCTTTGGGGGGGATTCCCGAGGGACCCCCGCCCCTGCACCCCCGGGGATTTCGGGGGGATCCTCGGGGGACCCCCGCCCCTCCATCCCCGGGGGGATTTCTGGGGGACCCCCGCCTCTCCACCGGGGCTTTCGGGAGGATTCCCGGGGGGCCTCCACCCCTCCATCCCCGGGGATTTCGGGGGGGATTCCTGGCGGGATTCCCGGCCCCGGTTTTGTTTTTTTTTGGGGGGGTTTTTTCGGTGGTTTTTTGGCTTGGTTTTTTTTTGTGTTTTTTTTTCCCCTCCACCCCTGGAGCCCCCCCGGAGTTTTTCCAGGAACTCGGCGCGTTGGGAAGTCCCGGAGCGCGGGGAGCCCCCCCCGGCTCTGCCTCCCCCGCGCTCCCCCGGGGCTTTGGGGACACCAGAAGAACCGGGGGGGGCTCCGGGCGGGGTCGGGGTCCCCGGAACAGCGGGAGCGGCTCCTCGGGAAGGGCTCCCGGCTGGGGAAGGGGCTGCTTTGGGGGGGTGGGCAGGGAGGGGCCTGGAGGGGGGGTCACGGTTGGGAGGAGCAGGGTTGGGCGTGTTTGGGGGGGGCACAGATCTGGTTTGGGGAGCGGGGATCTGGTTAGGAGGGGTGAGGGTGTGATTTGGGGGGAGCAGGAGTTTGGTTTGGGGGAGCAGGGTTTGGTTAGCAGGGCTGGGGGTGTAATTTGGGGGATTTGGTTTGGGGAGCAGGGGGGTGATTTGGGGAGCAGGGGTTTGGTTTGGGGAGCAGGGGTTTGGTTTGGAGGGGTGAGGGTGTGATTTGGGGGAGCAGGAATTTGATTAGGAGCGCTGGGGGTGTGATTTGGGGAGCAGGGGTGTGATTTTGGGGGAGCAGGGATTTGGTTTGGGGGAGCAGGGGTTTGGTTAGCAGGGGTGAAAGTGAAATTTGGGGGAGCACGGATTTGCTTCGGGGAGCAGGGGTGAGGGTGCAATTTGGGGGTTTCAGTTTGGGGAGCAGGGGTGTAATTTGGGGGAGCAGGAATTTGATTAGGAGCGCTGGGGGTGTGATTTGGGGAGCGGGGGTGTGATTTTGGGGGAGCAGGAGTTTGGTTTGGGGGAGCAGGGGTTGGGTTAGCAGGGCTGGGGGTGTAATTTAGGGGTTTCGGTTTGGGGAGCAGGGGGGTGATTTGGGGGAGCAGGGATTTTGTTTGGTGAGCAGGGATTTGGTTTGGGGGAGCAGGGGTTTGGTTTGGAGCGCTGGGGGTGTGATTTTGGGGGAGCAGGGGTTTGGTTAGGAGGGGTGAGAGTGAAATTTGGGGGAGCAGGGTTTTGGGGAGCAGGGGTTTGGTTAGGAGGGGTGAGAGTGAAATTTGGGGGAGCAGGGTTTTGGGGACCAGGGGTTTGGTTAGGAGCACTGGGGGTGTGATTTTGGGGGAGCAGGGGTGCAGGTCTGATTTTGGGGGTTCAGAGGTGTGATTTGGGGGGAGCAGGGGGTGCAGGCTCCATCCTGCAGCCACGACCCCAGGCACAGGGGGCACCTTCCCCGCCCTTGTCCCGTGACCAAACCCATGAAAAAACTCCCCAAACCTCCCCCCAACCGGCGCTGAGCCGCTGCCCCCTCCCCAGCCCGCCCACGCCCTGGACCTGCTGCCCTACTCGCGGCTGAGCCCGGCGCCGCGCGCCGCAGCCCAGCTGGATGCCGTCGGTGCCGAGCTGCCCTCGGATCCCTGCACCGGTGAGCCGGGGCCGGCCCGGGCCGGGATTTTCCACCGGGAGCGCCCCCCACCCCCGGGCGCCTTTCTGTGGGCGCTTTGAAGCGGGCAGGATGAAAGCGTGCCGGGGATTCCCGGGGCCGGGAGGGGCGGCGGGAGGGAGGGAGGGAGGAGGAGGAGCCCGGGGGCGGCTCCCGGGGCCGCCTCACCTGGGGCCGCCTCACCTGGGGCCGCTTCACCTGGCTCTGGAGGAGCCGCTGCAGCCCCCGCTGCCAGAGCCCAGCGCTCCCGGTGCCAGGGGGATCTCCCGGTGCCACAGCCCGGTGCTCCCGGTGCCAGGGGGATCTCCAGGTGCCAGGGAGCGCTCCCGGTGCCAGAGCCCGGATCTCCTGGTGCCAGAGCTCGGTGCTCCCAGTGCCTGAGCCTGCCTCTCCCAGTGCCAGGGAGCTCTCCCGGTGGCAGAACCCGGTGCTCCTGGTGCCGGAGCCCGGCTCTCCCAGTGCCAGGGGGATCTCCCGGTGCCGGAGCCTGGCTCTCCTGGTGGCAGAGCCCGGCTCTCCCAGTGCCAGGGGGATCTCCAGGTGCCAGGGAGCGCTCCCGGTGCCAGGGAGTTCTCCCGGTGCCAGAGCCTGGCTCTCGGTGCCAGGGAGTTCTCCCTGAGCCCGGCGCTGCCCCGTGTCCCCCCAGGGTACCGGTTCTTTAAGCCCGGCGGTCTGTTCGGGATGAAGCCGCCGGAGGAGCCGTTCGGGGCGGCGCGGCCGGGCCCCGAGGATTCCAAGGCGCTGGGCAGCCCCTGTGCCGGTGAGTCGGGGCTGGGGGAACGGGACTGGGGGGGATTGGGGCGGTTTGGGGGGCGTTCCGGGCCGGTTCAGAACTTTTGGGGGCCGTTCTGAGGCGGTTGGGCTCGGTTCACAGACCCTTTTCGGCCATTTCGGAGCCATCCCGGGCCAGTCCCCAGCTCTGGGTGATTCTCAGCCAGCTCGTGGCTGCTTTGGGTTCATTTTGTGAGCCAGTTTTGGCCATTTTAGGTCAGGTTTTTGCCACCCTGAGCCAGTCTAGACCGGTTTGGACCTGAGTGTTCCAAACAGGGGGGATTTGAGGTGTCCCAGCCCAGGGCGGTCACGAGGAGCTGAGGCCCTTTGGGGCATCCCCCGTGGCCCCGAGGGGCTCACAAGGACGGGAAGGGGCTGCCCCCAGACCCTGCGCGCTCGGGGTGACCCCGGGCTCTCTCCGGCGCAGTGGAGCCCGGCCGGGTCAGCAAGGTGGAGCCCGAGGAGAAGCCCGGCATCGGCGCCGGCGCCCTGGAGCTGTTCCCGGCGGCGGCGGCGGCGGCTGCGGCGGGCGGCAGCTCCGGCCGTTGGTTCCCCGGCGGGCAGCGCGGCCCCGAGCCCCCCCCTCCGCCCCGGGACCCCCCTGCGCCCCGCGGCGGCGGCGGCGGCTGCTGGGGTGCCCAGGGGGGCGTCCCAGGCCCTTTCCGCTGCGGCCAGTGCGGGAAGGGCTTCCGGCAGAAGCAGAGCCTGGTGACGCACGAGCGCATCCACACGGGCGAGAAGCCCTTCCGCTGCGGCGACTGCGGCAAGAGCTTCAGCCAGCGGCCCAACCTGCTGACGCACCGGCGCGTGCACACGGGCGAGCGGCCCTTCCCCTGCGCCCAGTGCGGCAAGAGCTTCTCGCAGAAAGCCAACCTGCTGGCGCACCAGCGCATCCACGGCGCCCACCCCGAGGAGGGCAAGGGGCGGCCGCGGGCGCCGGCGCGGGGCTGCGCCGAGGACGCGCCCTTCGTCTGCCCCGAGTGCGGCAAGAGCTTCCGGCAGAAGCCCAACCTGATCACGCACCGGCGCATCCACACGGGCGAGCGGCCCTTCTCCTGCTTCCTCTGCGGCCGCAGCTTCAACCAGAAAACCAACCTGGTGACGCACTACCGGGTGCACACAGGTGAGCGGCCCTTCGCCTGCGCCCAGTGCGGCAAGCGCTTCACCCAGAAAACCAACCTGGTCACGCACCAGAGCACCCACACCGACCTGCGCCCCTTCCCCTGCGCCCAGTGCCACAAGTGCTTCAAGGACAAGGTGTCCCTCAAGGCCCACCAGAAGACGCACGCCCCCCGCCAGCGCCGCTGCCCGGCGCGCGGCCCGGCCCCCGCCGCGCCCTTCGGGGCCGCGCCCGCCCTGCTGCCCCCCTCGCAGGACCCCCAGGCGCCCTTCGCCCCGCTCCCGCCCGGCCCCAAGCTCCCCGAGGGCGCCGAGCTCTTCCCCCCTGGTCCCAGCCCCGAGAAGGGCTTCCCCGCCCCGCCCCCGGGTGAGCCCCCCTTCCCCTGCGCCCACTGCGGCGACGGCTTCTGCCCCAAGGTGCCCCTGCTGCGGCCCCCCGAGGCGCCCGCCGCCCCCTTTGCCCCCGGCCCCTCCCTGCTGGGGCCCCTGGGGGCGCAGCCGGGCCCGGGGGACGCCTCTGCCCCCGGCCCGGAGAAGCCCTTCATCTGCAACCAGTGCGGCAACAGCTTCGGGCTCTGGCTGGCCCTCGTCGCTCACCAGAAGAGCCACGCCGGGCACAAGCCCTGCCCCGGGGCCGCCGCTGCCGAGCCGGGCGGTGGGGGAGCCGCCGAGCAGCCCCCCGGCTCCCCCCCTCCGCCGGCGGCGGGGCGGGCGGGCGAGGGCCGGCCCTGGCCGTGCCCCGAGTGCGGGCGGGGCCTGGCGCAGTGCGGGCGGCCGCCGCGGCACGGGCACGGGCGGGGCCCCTTCCGCTGCGACACCTGCGGCAAACGCTTCAGCCTCAAAACCAACCTGGCCACCCACCAGCGCATCCACACAGGTGAGCGGCCCTTCACCTGCGGCATCTGCGGCCGCCGCTTCAACCAGAAGGGCAACCTGGTGACGCACTACCGGGTGCACACGGGCGAGCGGCCCTTCGCCTGCGCCCAGTGCGGGAAGCGCTTCGCGCAGAAGCCCAACCTGCTGGCCCACCAGAAGACGCACCTGGGCCGCCAGCCCTTCACCTGCCTCGAGTGCCCCAAGCGCTTCAAGAGCAAACTGTCGCTGCGGGTGCACCAGCGGGTGCACACCGGCGCCCCCGGCGCGGCCCCCGGCGCCCTGGACCCGGCCGGCAGCCCCTTCCCCTGCGCGCTCTGCGGGGAGGCCTGCGCCGAGCACGGCGGGCTCCGGCCGGGCCACGGCGGCGAGCGGCCGCACGGCTGCGGCGAGCAGCTGCACGGCTGCGCCAAGTGCGCCCACGGCTGCGCCGCCGAGCGGCTCCACACCTGCGCCGAGCAGCGCCGCGCCTGCGCCGCCGAGCACCCGCATCCCTGCGCCGCCGAGCATCCTCATCCGTGCACCGCCGAGCAGCACCCGCACCCCTGCGCCGCGGAGCAGCACCCGCACCCCTGCAGCACGGAGCAGCACCCGCACCCCTGTGCCACGGAGCAGCATCCCCACGGCTGCGAGCGGCCCCACGCCTGCGGGCAGCCGCACCCCTGCGCCGAGCGGCCGCACGCCTGCGCCGAGTGTCCCCACGGCTGCGCCGAGCAGCCCCACGGCTGCGCCAAGCGGCCCCACGCCTGCGAGCAGCCCCACGGCGCCTGCGCCGAGCATCCTCACCCCTCCTGCGCCGAGCATCCTCACCCGTGCACCGAGCGGCCCCACCCTTGTGAGCGGCCCCACCCTTGCGGCGAGCAGCCCCATGCCTGCGGCGAGTGTCCCCACGGCTGCTCCGAGTGTCCCCACGGCTGCTCCGAGTGTCCCCACGGCTGCGGCGCCGAGCGGCCCCACGCCTGCGCCGAGTGCGGCAAGCGCTTCCGGCAGAAGGTGAACCTGGCCGTGCACCTGCGGACGCACACCGGGGAGCGGCCCTTCCGCTGCGCCGACTGTGGCAAGGGCTTCAGCCAGAAGGCTCACCTGCTGCGGCACCGCCGCACCCACGGCGCCGCCGGCCTGGCGCCGCCCTGCGCCGCCGGCGAGCCGCTGCCCAAGGGCCCCGAGCCCCCGGCGCTGCTGCTGCCGCCCTGCTCCCGCGGGGCCCCCCCGGCGCGCCCCGACAGCCCCTCGGGCGCCGCCGACATCCTCCTGCAGCTGATGCAGGAGGAGCCCCCGCCCGGCCCCGGCGGCGCCGCCCCGGCCCCGGTGCCCCCCTGTAAGTGCCCCGGGGTGGGCCCGAGCCCCCGAGCGCCGGGGATGCCCCCCCCGTGCTGCTGCGCCGCCTGCCTGGCCCCCCGGCCTCCCGAGCCCCCCCGCGGGCAGCTCTGGGCCAAGCCCCCCGCCGGCTGCGCTCGCCCCTTCGAGGAAAAGCGAGCGCCGGCGGCAGCGCCGGGAGGAGCGCCGGAGCGGGAGTGCGGCGAGGAGAAACCGGCCCCGTGCCCCGGCTGCCTGTGAGCCCATCCCCGAGCCCCGCATCGAGACCCCCGCAGCAGGACCCCCGCCCTGCCCCCGGCTGCCTGTGACCTCCCCACGATGAACCCCCCACACCGTGACCCCCACCCCTGCCCCCAGCAAGGGCCGGCCCTCGGCAGCCTTGGAGAGTGACCCTGGAGAGGATGGAGCCGAGGGGACGGAGCTGAGGGGACAGCCAAGGGACAGAGCCGTGGGGACAAAGCCAAGGGACAGAGCCAAAGGGACCGAGCCGAGGGCTGGTGCCAAGGTGGCACTGCCAGCTGGATTCGGGACTGCAGGAGCCTGCAGCAGCAGCAGCAGCAGGGGCCGTGGGGCACGGCGGCGCCAGGCTGGGACGTGGCACCTTTCTGCCGTGGGGAGACACGGCAGGGCTGGAGAGACGGCGCCGGAGCCGGACCTGCTCTGCCGGCTCCACGGACCGAGCAGAGCTGGACACGGTGCAGCTGCATCGGCCAGAGACAGACTCGAGACCTCAAGGGCTCTCTCTGCTTCCAGAACCTTCCAGCCTGTTGGGCGGCATTGCCCAAGGACACGGCCGGGACAGGCTGTGGGCTGAGCTGCCGGGGTCCCCTGCGTGGGGCTGGGGGCACGCTGGGCAAAGAGCCGGGAGAAGGGGCCCGGGGAGGGCTCGGCTCCGCTTTGGGAAGGGCCCCGGAGACGCCTCGGGGGCCGGGGGGGGGCAGCTTGTGCTTCTGCTTGCTCTGGAATAGATAACCGCGCGCTTGGGGACGCTGTCCCGCGTTTGGGATGGGCTGGGGGCTGCTGGAGCTGGAGGAGAGGTCCTGCTGCTGGTGCTGGTGGTGGTGGTGGTGGTGGGGAGGGGTCTGCAGGAGGCTCCAGCGGCGCAGAGGGCACGGGGGGCTCGGCTGGGCTTTGGTGGCATCTCTGTGTCCCCCCCCAGAGCCGGACACGGCTGGGAGCTGCCGCATCCCCGGGGGAGGGGGCTCCTCTGCCGGGACCCCCCCTGCCCCCGGGAACCCCCCCACCCTGCAGGGGTCCCGCTCCAGCCCCCCTCCCCTGCTCTGCTCTCTGCAATTCTATTTTTGGAGGTTATTTAAAAGAAAATAAAAGCTTCTGACGGCGCCGGGGCTCCGGGGTCTCTGTTTGGGGGTGGGGGGGACGTGGGGGGGGGTCTGGGATCAGCACTGGCCTGAGCCCGGGAACGGCTCCGAGCCCGGGAACGGCTCCGACCCCCGGGAACGGCTCCGAGCCCCGGGAATGGCTCCGAGCCCCGGGGAACGGCTCCGAGCCCCGGGAATGGCTCCGAGCCCCGGGGAACGGCTCCGGCCCCGGGAACGGCTCCGAACCCGGGAACGGCTCCGAGCCCCGGGAACGGCTCCGACCCCCGGGAACGGCTCCGAGCCCCGGGAATGGCTCCGATCCCCGGGAACGGCTCCGAGCCCCGGGAACGGCTCCGAACCCGGGAACGGCTCCAAACCCCCGGAAGGGCTCCGAATCCTGGGAACGGCTCCGACCCCGGGAACGGCTCCAAACCCCGGGAACGGCTCCGAGCCCCGGGAACGGCTCCAAACCCCGGGAACGGCTCCGAGCCCCGGGAACGGCTCCAAACCCCGGGAACGGCTCCGAGCCCCGGGAACGGCTCCAAACCCCGGGAACGGCTCCGAGCCCCGGGAACGGCTCCGAACCCCCGGGAACGGCTCCGGCCCCAGGAACGGCTCCAACCCCGGGAACGGCTCTGAACCCCAGGCCGCAGCCAGGGGCCACCAGGAGAGTGCCAGTACCAGTGCCGGTACCGGTACCTTTGCCAGTGCCAGTGCCAGTACCAGTACAGTGCCAGTGCCAGTTCCGGTACCAGTACCAGTACAGTGCCGGTACCAGTGCCAGTACCGGTACCGGTACGTTCCAGCTGTTCTCAGTGACCACCCAGCCCCACCTGCACACCAGCTGAGAGCTCGGGGTCGGGGCGGTCACCGGGCTGACCCGGGGTCACTGTCACAGCCCCGGGGGGGCACCAACGCCCCCGCGCTCCCTGGGGACAGATGGGGGGGCTCACACGGGGGGTGTCACACGGGGGAGGCTCCCACGGGGGGTCTCACAGGGGGAGGGGGCTCACGGGGGGAGGGGGCTCACACGGTGGGGGGGGGCTCACACCGGCGGGGAACACCCGCCGCCCCCCCGGGGGGGCTCGGGCAGCTTTGGGACCGGGGGGGGCTCCGGGTGTCCCCCGGGGTGGGACGCTCCAGTGCGGGCTCGCGGATCCCCCCCAGGCCGCTTCCCGGGGATCCGGGGGGGCTCTCGGGGGGGGGGCCGTGTCCCCCCGTTCGGGGAAGGAAGCGGCTCCGCGCACCCACCGCTGCACCCCGGCAGAGCCCCCCCGGCCCCGGGACCCCCCCCGGCGCCCCCAGCGCCCGGTTCCGGTGCTGTTCCCCCCCCCCCGCCGGTGCCGGCCCCGGCCCAGCCCCTTCCGCCGCCGCCATCGGGCCCCGCCCGGCCATGCAGCGGGTGAGCCCGGGGCTGCCGGGGGTCCTGGGGGGGTCCTGGGGGAGGTCCCGGGGGGGATCCCGGGGGGGGGTCCCGGGGGTCCCTGCGGTGGGGCGGGGGTGTTGGGCCGGGGCTGCGGTCGGGATTAGCGCGGGGGGCTCGGACACCCGGAGCGCGGGCGGGGGGACCCCCGTGGGGGTGCCCGGGGAGCCCCCCCTGAGCCCCGCGCTGTCCCCCCCCGGCAGGGGGGGCGGCCCGAGGTGACATTCGAGGAGGTGGCCGTGTCCTTCTCCCGCGCAGAGTGGGCGGAGCTGGCGCCCTGGCAGCGGGCGCTGCACCGGGAGGTGATGTGCGACAACTACGGCCTGGTGGCCAGCCTGGGTGAGGGGACAGTCTGGGTGAGGGGACAGCCGGGGGGGACAGCCTGGGTGAGGGGACAGCCGGGAGGGGGACAGCCCGGGGTGAGGGGACAGCCTGGGTGAGGGGACAGCGCGGGGGGGGGGACAGCCGGGGGGGGACAGCCTGGGGGGGGGGACAGCCGGGGTGAGGGGACAGCCGGGGGGGGACAGCCTGGGGTGAGGGGACAGCGCGGGGGGGGGGACAGCCGGGGGGGGACAGCCGGGGGGGGGACAGCCGGGGGGGGACAGCCTGGGGGGGACAGCCTGGGGGGGGACAGCCTGGGTGAGGGGACAGCCGGGGGGGGGGGGGACAGCCAGGGGGGGACAGGACAGCCTGGGTGAGGGGACAGCCGGGGTGAGGGGACAGCCGGGGGGGGGACAGCCGGGGGGGGACAGGACAGCCTGGGTGAGGGGACAGCCTGGGGGGGACAGCCTGGGTGAGGGGACAGTGCGGGGGAGGGGACAGCCTGGGGAGGGGGGACAGCCTGGGGGAGGGGACAGTGCGGGGGAGGGGACAGCCTGGGGGAGGGGACAGGGCCGCGGGACTGGGGACACAGCTGCAGGCTGAGCCGGGGGTCCCGAGGCTGAGCCGGGGTTTTGGGGGGTCTGGGGGCTCCGAGGCCGAGCTGGGGGTCCCGAGGCTGAGCCGGGGTTTTGGGGGGTCTGGGGGCTCCGAGGCCGAGCTGGGGGTCCCGAGGCTGAGCCGGGGGTCTGCAGCCCCATTGCCCCGCAGAGCTCAGCCCCAGCCGGGGCGGGGGGCTCCGGGTGTGTCCCGGGGGTGCTCCGGGTACCCCGGCCCCCCGCACAGCCCACCCCGGCCTGGGGACCGTTCCTTGGTGGCCGTGACGCCCCCCAGGCACTGCTGGGGGGGGAGGGGGGGGTGGCACTGAGGCTCCTCTGTCCCGCGCAGACCCCAACTCCAGCTTCGCCCGCATGAAGGAGGAGTCGCGCGGGGGGGGTCCCTGCGCCGGGGGGCACCGCGGAGCCCCCGACAGCACCGACACCGGTGAGTGACCCCCAGGGGACCCCCACGGGGACACCCCACGGGGACCCCCACGGGGACACCCCACGGGGCTGGGGGGCGGCTGTGGCCGCAGCCCCCCCCCCGACACCCCCCGGGCTGCCTTGGGTGTCCCCCCCGGGGGTGTCCCAGGGGTGGCCGCGGGAGGGGCGGTGGGCTCAGGACGCCCCCCAGGGTGACGCTCCCTTCCCGGCAGGTTCCTCCAGCGGCTCCGACAGCCGGGACGAGGCCGGGGGTCGCTGCTGGGGCTCCGACTCCCCCCGCTCCGCCTGGCGCCGCACCGAGCCGGGGGGCTGCTCCAGAGCCCTCCCCCGGCCGGTCCCGGCGGCGCCGGTGCCGCTGCTCCGCGATCCCCTCGGGCCGAACCGGGCCGCCGAGGCCGAGCCGCCGGCTCAGCCGGGCCGGCCGCACCTGTGCGGCACCTGCGGCAAATCCTTCCGGCACCGCCGCAGCCTCCTGGCGCACAAGAAGCTGCGGGGAGGCGCCCGAGCCCGGCACGGCTGCGACGAGTGCGGCCGCAGCTTCTGCCTGCGCGGGGACCTGCTGCGGCACCGGGACACGCACCGGGCGCGGCCCCCGGGCCCGCGGCGCTTCCCGGGCTCGGCGGGGCCGTGCGGGGAGAGCCCGTTCGTCTGCGGGCGCTGCGGGCGCGGCTTCAGCTGGAGGGAGAGCCTGGAGCTGCACCTGCGGGGGCACCGCGCCCACCCCTGCCCCGAGTGCGGCCGCGTCTTCCCGCACCGCGGGCACCTCTGGCTGCACCGCCGGGCGCACTCGGGCCCGCAGCGGCGGCACCGGGAGCAGCGGGGGCGGCAGCGGGGGCGGCAGCAGCAGCAGCGCCCCTTCCCCTGCGCCCGCTGCGGCCGCGCCTTCGCCTCCCGCGCCAACCTCAGCGCGCACCGCAGGGCGCGGCGGTGCTGCCGGCCCCACGGGGACGGGGACACCGACAGGGACAGGGACACCGAGAGGGACCCCTGCGGGGACAGGGACACCGAGAGGGACAGGGACAGGGACAGGGACAGGGACAGGGACAGGGACAGAGACACGGACAGGGACAGGGACAGGGACACCGAGAGGGACAGGGACAGGGACCCCTGCGGGGACGGGGACACCGACAGGGACAGGGACACCGAGAGGGACAGGGACAGGGACAGGGACAGGGACCCCTGCGGAGACGGGGACACCGACAGGGACAGAGACACGGACAGGGACAGGGGCATGGAGAGGGACCCCTGCGGGGACGGGGACACTGAGAAGGACACGGAGAGGGACAGGGACACCGGCAGGGACAGGGACACAGAGAGGGACCCCCGCGGGGATGGGGACACCGAGAGGGGCACCGGCAGGGACAGGGACCCCAACGGGGACAGGGAATGGGACAGGGAGAAGGACAGGGACACTGACAGGGACAGGGGCATGGACAGGGACAGGGACCCCCATGGGGACAGGGAGAGGGACGGGGACACTGACAGGGACAGGGACACGGACAGGGATCCCCAGCAGGACAGGGATATGGACAGGGACAGGGACACAGACACAGAGAGGGACCCCCACGGGGACAGGGAGAGGGACAGGGACAGGGACCCCTGCGGGGACGGGGACACTGAGAAGAACACGGAGAGGGACAGGGACACCGGCAGGGACAGGGACACGGACAGGGATCCCCGCGGGGATGGGGGCACCGACAGGGACAGGGACCCCCACGGGGACGGGGACATGGAGTGGGACAGGGACACGGAGAGGGACAGGCGCCCCTCTGGGGACAGGGACAGGGATAGATGCCCCTGTGGGGACAGGGACTCGCTCAGGGACAAGGATAGGGACAGAGACAGGGACCCCCGCGGGGACAGGGACGCGGACACAGAGAGGGACCCTCGTGGGGACGGAGACCCACCTGGGGACAGGGACAGGTGCCCCTCTGTGGACAGGGATTTGCTCAGGGACACGGATAGGGACAGGGACAGGGACAGATGCCCCTCCGGGGACAAGGACTCAGGGACAGGGTCCTGCTCAAGGACGCGCCCCCCCGCAGCGCTGGGGACACGCTCGGGGACAGGGACCCGCTCGGGCACGGGGAGCCCCCCCCGCAGGCCGGGCCGCTCCCGGCGGGCCAGCAGCCCCAGCGGGGCCGTCCCGGGGCTCCGCCCGCTGTGAACCCGCCGCTGCCCCCGGGGCAGCCCCGCAGCCACCGGCCCCTGGAAGCTTCTGGAAGCGCAGGGACTTTTCCGCGTCCCTGCGGAGCTCGGGGTCCCTCCGGGATGTTTCCCGGTCTCCCTCCGCACCTCCGGGAGGTTTCTCCGCGTCACCTTTGCACCGGGGGAGGTGCCCGGGGGTCCCCGGTGAGCCGGGGGTGTCCTCGGGACCCCCCCCGGGGCCGTTTCTCGGTGCTCTCTGCAGACACCGCAGTGCCTTTGGGGGCCCGGAATGTCCCTCCAGGGCGTTTCTGGGTCCCGCCGCTGCCCCCTGCTCGGATTTAAAGGCAGAAGTTTCGTTATTTATTTTAAATTGTTTTTTGGGTTTTTTTTTTTTTTGTACGCCGTTTAAGATCCTTTTCTATTCTTTCCGGGTTCTGTTGTTTTGTTTTATCCAGGTTATCGCAGCTGTGCTGCTCGGTCCGGTTCCATTCCGTTCCTGTTCCGTTTCATTCGATTTGTTTCTGTTTTATTTATTCCCCGTAATGGGGAGGGAGGGAGGAAGAGGAAGGGAGGGAGGAAGGGCAGGGAGAGAGGGAGGGAGGGAGGGGGGAGGCTCCTCGGGGCTCTTTGTCGTGGTTCTATCGTGGCAGGGCCCTCGTGACAGCAGGAGCCACCCCGTGTCCCCCCAGTGTGACCCCAATGTCCCCCCAGTGCCCCCCAGTGCCCCACAGCCGCTCCCAGTATGGCCCAGTCCATGGCCCAGCCCCACAGCGCCCCCTGGGGATTTCCCTCCCTTCCCAGTGAGCACTGGGATCACTGGGAATGGCACTGGGAGCACTGGGAGCACTGGGAGCACTGGGGGCACTGGGAGCACTGGGAATGGCACTGGGAGCACTGGGGGCACTGGGAGCACTGGGAATGGCACTGGGAATGGCACTGGGCTGTACTGGGAGCACTGAAGCACTGGGAGCACTGGGCTGTACTGGGAGCACTGGGCTGTACTGGGAGCTCCGGGAGCCCCGGGAGCGGCCCCGGCAGTGTCCCCGGTGGCTGTCCCGGGACAAACAGACAGACAGACGGAGCCGTTCCCCGGGACCCGGGTCAGGCTCCTCGCGGGCTCCACCCGGCCCCGGAGGTGGCAGTGCGGGGGCACTGGGAGCACTGGGAGCACTGGGGGACACTGGGGACACTGGGGGCACTGGGGGGACAATGGGGGACACTGAGGGGCACTGGGGACACTGGGGACACTGGGGACACTGGGGGCACTGGGGGACACTGGGGGACACTGGGGACACTGGGGACACTGGGGGCACTGGGGGGACACTGGGGGGCACTGGGGGCACTGGGGACACTGGGGGCACTGGGGGGACAATGGGGGGGCACTGGGGGGACAATGGGGGGGCACTGGGGGCACTGGGGGGTCACTGGGGGGGCACTGGGGGGACACTGGGGGCACTGGGGGACAATGGGGGACACTGGGGGGACACTGGGGGGACACTGGGGGGGCACTGGGGGGACACTGGGGGGACACTGGGGGGGCACTGGGGGGCACTGGGGGACACTGGGGGGACACTGGGGGGACACCGGGGGTGGCGGGCCTGGGGGCTCGGGACGCTGCGGTGCCCCCGGGGCCGCGGGCCGGGCTCTCACCGGTGCCCCCGAACTCCCGGGCGCCGCTGGGCGGGGGGGATGAGCCGGGTGGGAAAAACCGCATTTCATCCTTTTTTATATATCGGTTTGTAAGTTTGAGCAAAATAAAATAAAATAGAATAAAATAAAATGAAATAGAATTAAATAGAATTAAATTAAATTAAATCAAATTAAATGATAAAATAAAATAAAATAATAGAATAAAATAGAATAAAATAGAATAAAATAGAATTAAATGGAATAAAATGGAATTAAATAGAATAAAATAGAATTAAATTAAATTAAATGATAAAATAAAATAAAATAAAATTAAATGATAAAATAAAGTAATAAAATAAAATAAAAATAATAGAATAATAAAATAAAATGAAATAAAATGAAATAAAATAAAATAATAAAATAAAATAAAGTCAAATAAAATAAAATATAAAATAAAATAATAATAAAAAATAAAATAAAGTCAAATAAAATGAAAGATAATGAAATAAAATAAAATAAAATAAAAAATTAAATAATAAAATAAAGTAAAATAAAATAATAAAATAAAATAATAAAATGAAATGAAATGAAATAAAATAAAATAAAGTCAAATAAAATAAAATAATAAAATAAAATAAAATAATAAAATAAAATAATATAATAAATTAAAATAAAATAAAATAACGTAAAATAAAATAAAATAATAAAAAAATAAAATAAAATAAAATAAAATAAAGAGACAAAAAGGTATCTTACTCAGCTGAGGGCGCAAAGCGACACACCCCTCCCATTCTAAATTGCTTGCTATTTGAAAGCCTTAAATTTCAATGTAAGTCTTAATTGCAATTGCAATGGAACTCTTCATTTCCATTTCGCTATTTCCATATTTCAGTGCCCGACTGGAACATTCCCTTTGGTTTCGGTGCCCCCTGAGCACTCAGGCTCTCTGTGCGGCCCCGCAGGGCCCCGCCGGATCTCGGGAATTTGGGAATTCTGGAGATTCGGAGCCTCAAAGGTTCAATTGTTCCTGATCAGAAACCTTGAGCTGGGGAATTCCCGCCCCCATCCTCTGCAATGTGTCCCTGCGGTACAATTTTATATCCTGCAAATGGAAGGAGCCGCGGCTCAGCCTGCTCAGGTGAAATTTGAATTTTAAACTCCAAACTCGGCCTTTCCAACCCCGGGACCCGCGGGGCTCGGGCAGCCCCGGCTCCCGCCCCGCTCGGGGAAATCCAAACAAAGAAAGAAATAAAATATCAATCAAAGAAATCAAATCAAATCAATATAATAAATCACATAAATCAAATAAATCAAATCAATCAAAGAAATCAAATCAAATAAGTACAATAAATCAAATCAATCAAATAAATCAAATAAATCAAATAAAATAAATATAATAAATATAATAAAGAAAATAAATACAATAAACAAATAAAATAAATAAAATACAATAAATGAAATAAATAAAATAAGTACAATAAATCAAATAAATCAAATCAAATAAATCAAATCAATCAAATCAAATAAATATAATAAATCAAATAAATCAAATAAATAAAATAAATCAAATAAATCAAATAAATCAAATAAATCAAATAAATATAATAAATATAATAAATAAAATAAATCAATCAAATAAATACAATAAATAAAATAAATACAATAAATAAAATAAATAAAATAAATAAAATAATTAAAATAAATACTATAAATAAAATAAAATAAAATAAAATAAAATAAAATAAATAAAATCAACCCCTGGGACAGTGGAGTCCCTGCTCCCGGGGCTCAGGGGTTTGGTTTTTACACTTTCAGCACCAGGGTGGGACCGGGACCGGCCCCGGGGTTTGGGGGCTCCGGGGGGCTCGGGGACCTCGGGGGGGATTTTGGGGAGGAGCAGGGAACGGGACCCCGGGTGGGGCGGGGGCGCTTGGCTGGGAGGGTGAAGGGTCCTGGGGGTCAGGGGGCGCTTCTGGGGGCTCCTACATGGGAACGGGGCGGGAATGGCACAAACTGGGGTGTTCCTGTATGGGAATGGCCTGGGAGCACCCAAGGGTGGGGGAGCACCCAAAGGTGGGGGAACACCCAAAGGTGGGAATGTTGGGGGAGCACCCAAAGGTGGGGGAGCACCCAAGGTGAGAATGTTGGGGGGAACACCCAAAGGTGGGAATGGCCTGGGGGAGCACCCAAAGGTGGGAATGTTGGGGGGAGCACCCAAAGGTGGGGGAGCACCCAAGGTGGGAGGGTTGGGGGGAACACCCAAAGGTGGGGGAGCACCCAAAGGTGGGGGAGCACCCAAAGGTGGGAATGTTGGGGAGCACCCAAAGGTGGGAATGTTGGGGGGAACACCCAAAGGTGGGAATGGCCTGGGGGGAGCACCCAAAGGTGGGGGAGCACCCAAAGGTGGGGATGTTGGGGAGCACCGGCGCTGGAGCCCTGGGGGCTGGAATGGCAGGGTTCCTGTGCTGAGGGCGCTGCCCCTCAGGCAGAGGCTGCCCCGGGGCCCTGGGCCAGGCTCCCCTGGGGCTGGGGCTGGGGCTGGGGTCGGGGCTGGGGGCGTGGGTGTGGGTGTGGGTGTGGGTGTGGCTGTGGGTGTGGCTGTGGGTGAGGGTGTGGGTGTGGGTGTGGGTGTGGGTGTGGGCATGGCTGTGGGTGTGGGTGAGGGTGAGGGTGTGGCTGTGGGTGAGGGTGAGGGTGAGGGTGAGGGTGTGGGTGTGGGTGTGGGTGTGGGTGTGGGTGTGGGTGTGGCTGTGGGTGAGGGTGTGGGTGTGGGTGTGGGTGTGGGTGTGGGCATGGCTGTGGGTGTGGGTGAGGGTGAGGGTGTGGGTGTGGGTGAGGGTGAGGGTGTGGGTGTGGGTGAGGGTGTGGGTGTGGCTGTGGGTGTGGGTGTGGGTGTGGCTGTGGGTGAGGGTGAGGGTGAGGGTGTGGGTGTGGGTGTGGCTGTGGGTGAGGGTGTGGGTGTGGGTGTGGGTGTGGGTGTGGGCATGGCTGTGGGTGTGGGTGAGGGTGAGGGTGTGGCTGTGGGTGAGGGTGAGGGTGAGGGTGTGGGTGTGGGTGAGGGTGTGGGTGTGGCTGTGGGTGTGGGTGTGGGTGTGGCTGTGGGTGTGGGTGAGGGTGTGGGTGTGGCTGTGGGTGAGGGTGAGGGTGAGGGTGTGGGTGTGGGTGTGGGTGTGGGTGTGGGCATGGCTGTGGGTGTGGGTGAGGGTGAGGGTGTGGCTGTGGGTGAGGGTGAGGGTGAGGGTGAGGGTGTGGGTGTGGGTGTGGGTGTGGCTGTGGGTGAGGGTGAGGGTGAGGGTGAGGGTGTGGGTGTGGGTGTGGGTGTGGGTGTGGGTGTGGGTGTGGCTGTGGGTGAGGGTGTGGGTGTGGGTGTGGGTGTGGGTGTGGGCATGGCTGTGGGTGAGGGTGAGGGTGTGGCTGTGGGTGTGGGTGTGGGTGTGGGTGTGGCTGTGGGTGAGGGTGAGGGTGAGGGTGTGGGTGTGGGTGAGGGTGAGGGTGAGGGTGTGGGTGAGGGTGAGGGTGTGGCTGTGGGTGTGGGTGTGGGTGTGGGTGTGGGTGTGGGTGAGGGTGAGGGTGAGGGTGTGGGTGAGGGTGAGGGTGTGGCTGTGGGTGAGGGTGAGGGTGTGGCTGTGGGTGTGGGTGTGGGTGTGGGTGTGGGTGTGGGTGAGGGTGAGGGTGAGGGTGTGGGTGAGGGTGTGGGTGTGGCTGTGGGTGAGGGTGAGGGTGTGGCTGTGGGTGTGGGTGTGGGTGTGGGTGTGGGTGTGGCTGTGGGTGAGGGTGAGGGTGAGGGTGTGGGTGTGGGTGAGGGTGAGGGTGAGGGTGTGGGTGAGGGTGAGGGTGTGGCTGTGGGTGAGGGTGAGGGTGAGGGTGTGGGTGTGGCTGTGGGTGTGGGTGTGGGTGTGGGTGAGGGTGTGGGTGTGGGTGTGGGTGAGGGTGAGGGTGTGGGTGTGGCTGTGGGTGTGGGTGAGGGTGTGGGTGTGGGTGTGGGTGTGGGTGAGGGTGTGGGTGAGGGTGTGGGTGTGGGTGTGGGTGAGGGTGTGGGTGTGGGTGTGGGTGAGGGTGAGGGTGTGGGTGTGGCTGTGGGTGTGGGTGAGGGTGTGGGTGAGGGTGTGGGTGTGGGTGTGGGTGTGGGTGTGGGTGAGGGTGTGGGTGTGGGTGTGGGTGAGGGTGAGGGTGTGGGTGTGGCTGTGGGTGTGGGTGAGGGTGTGGGTGTGGCTGTGGGTGTGGGTGAGGGTGTGGGTGAGGGTGTGGGTGTGGGTGTGGGTGAGGGTGTGGGTGTGGGTGTGGGTGAGGGTGTGGGTGTGGGTGTGGGTGAGGGTGAGGGTGTGGGTGTGGCTGTGGGTGTGGGTGAGGGTGTGGGTGAGGGTGTGGGTGTGGGTGTGGGTGTGGGTGTGGCTGTGGCTGTGGCTGTGGCTGTGGGTGAGGGTGAGGGTGTGGGTGTGGGTGAGGGTGTGGGTGTGGGTGAGGGTGTGGGTGTGGGTGAGGGTGTGGAACCGTGGGTGGAACCGCGTGATCCCACAGCGGGAAAAACCTGGATCAGGGATTGTGGTACGTGGGAGTCAGGATGGAGGGACTGGGACCTTGTCTGGGCCCTTCTTCACCTTCACCTTCACCTCCATCTTCATCTTCATCTTCACCTTCTTCATCTTCTTCATCTTCATCTTCATCTTCATCTTCATCTTCATCTTCATCTTCACCTTCTTCTTCACCTTCTTCTTCATCTTCACCCTCATCTTCACCTCCTTCTTCATCTTCATCTTCAGCCTCATCTTCACCTTCACCTTCACCTTCACCTTCACCTTCACCTTCACCTTCTTCTTCATCTTCTTCTTCCTTCTTCTTTCTCCTTCATCTTCTTCTTCTTTCTTCTTCACCTTCTTCTTCATCTTCATCTTCACCTCCATCTTCATCTTCATCTTCATCTTCATCTTCATCTTCATCTTCACCTTCTTCTTCATCTTCACCTTCTTCACCTTCTTCTTCACCTTCATCTTCACTTTCATCTTCACCTTCATCTTCACCTTCTTCTTCCTTCTTCCTTCATCTTCATCTTCACCCTCATCTTCATCTTCACCTTCTTCTTCCTTCTTCTTCCTGAGTTTGGGTGTTTTTCTGTAATTGGGTGAAGAAGCTCTGCACTGCGGGCCTTAACGAGTAGCTGATGAATGAGTGATGGAACTGGAACTGGTTAATGAGTGACAGAACTGGAACTGGTTAATGAGTAATGGGGCTGGAACTGGTTAATGAGTGATGGAGCTGGAACTGGTTAATGAGTAACAGAGCTGGTACTGGTTAATGAGTGATGGAACTGGAACTGGTTAATGAGTAACGGGGCGGGAACCGATTAATGAGTGATGGAACTGAACTGGTTAATGAGTGATGGAACTGGAACTGGTTAATGAGTAACGGGGCGGGAACCGATTAATGAGTGATGGAACTGAACTGGTTAATGAGTGATGGAACTGGAACTGGTTAATGAGTAACGGGGCTGGAACTGGTTAATGAGTGATGGAGCTGGAACTGGTTAATGAGTGATGGAACTGGAACTGGTTAATGAGTAAAGGGGCTGGAACTGGTTAATGAGTGATGGAACTGGAACTGGTTAATGAGTAATGGGGCTGGAACTGGTTAATGAGTGATGGAGCTGGAACTGGTTAATGAGTGATGGAACTGGAACTGGTTAATGAGTAACGGAGCTAGAACTGGTTAATGAGTGACAGAAATGGAACTGGTTAATGAGTGATGGAATTGAACTGGTTAATGAGTAACGGAGCTGGAACTGGTTAATGAGTGACAGAGCTGGAACTGGTTAATGAGTGACAGAAATGGAACTGGTTAATGAGTGACAGAGCTGGAACTGGTTAATGAGTGACAGAAATGGAACTGGTTAATGAGTGACAGAGCTAGAACTGGTTAATGAGTGACAGAAATGGAACTGGCTAATGAGTGATGGAGCTGGAACTGGTTAATGAGTAACGGGACTGGAACCGATTAATGAGTGATGGAACTGGAACTGGTTAATGAGTAACAGGTCTAGAACTGGTTAATGAGTGACAGAAATGGAACTGGTTAATGAGTGATGGAATTGGAGCTGGTTAATGAGTAACGGGGCTGGAACCGATTAATGAGTGACAGAGCTGGAACTGGTTAATGAGTGATGGAACTGGAACTGGTTAATGAGTAATGGGGCTGGAACTGGTTAATGAGTGATGGAGCTGGAACTGGTTAATGAGTGACAGAAATGGAACTGGTTAATGAGTAACGGAGCTGGAACTGGTTAATGAGTGACAGAAATGGAACTGGTTAATGAGTGATGGAATTGAACTGGTTAATGAGTAAGGGAACTGGTACTGGTTAATGAGTAAGGGAGCTGGAACTGGTTAATGAGTGACAGAAATGGAACTGGTTAATGAGTAAGGGAACTGGTACTGGTTAATGAGTGATGGAACTGAACTGGTTAATGAGTGACAGAAATGGAACTGGTTAATGAGTAACGGAGCTGGAACTGGTTAATGAGTGACAGAAATGGAACTGGTTAATGAGTAACAGAGCTAGAACTGGTTAATGAGTGACAGAAATGGAACCAGTTAATGAGTAAGGGAGCTGGAACCGGTTAATGAGTGACAGAAATGGAACCGGTTAATGAGTGACAGAAATGGAACCGGTTAATGAGTGACAGAGCTGGAACATCAGGAGACACGCTGGTTACCAGAGGATGTGTTGATCCCTTGCAGAGGAATCGAGTGAGCACAAACAGGACAGGAATGAGCAGATCGGTCATTGAGAAGGGGATTTGTTTGCAAAACCGCCCCGAGGAGGGCAGGCGGCCGCCTCCAGGGCTGCCAAAAGAGGGAATCACCCAGGGAATGACCAGCAAACTGATTTCACCGAGCTGCCCGGGCAGGAGCGGGCTGGCTGGCTTTGGTGTGGGGAGACGGCAGAACCTCCCCGTGTCACACCGGCCAGGGAGGGCTCGGAAGTTCTGCTGAAATTAATACTTAATTAATATTTAATTGCACTGGGACTGGTCTTGTCAGACGCCAGGTTATCAACGCATCCCTGGGGCTGTTTATCCTGGGAGAATCCGTGTGTGAAACACGGGATCCAAACAGCAAAGGGCTCCCGTGCTCAGCCCACACACAAAATTCCAGAGGAGAAATCCCGCGGGGCAGCGGGCGGGGTGCAGAGTTCCTGGAGCTCGGTGCTGCTCTGCTGTGGTTGGGGTTTATTTTACCCACCTTTGGTAACAGAACGATCCCCTGGGGGCAACAGGATCTGGCTAGGAATGGGGGGGACAGAAATCCAGGTGGATTCGGGGCAGCGGGGGAGCCGGCTGGGCAGCAAAGAGTTAAAACAGCCGGAGCAAACGTGGGTTATCCGTGATAAACCATGCTGCTGCTCTTTCCTTTTCCTTTTCCTTTTCCTTTTCCTTTTCCTTTTCCTTTTCCTTTTCCTTTTCCTTTTCCTTTTCCTTTTCCTTTTCCTTTTCCTTTTCCTTTTCCTTTTCCTTTTCCTTTCCCTTTTCCCTTTTCCTTTTCCTTTTCCTTTTCCTTTTCCTTTTCCTTTTCCTTTTCCTTTTCCTTTTCCTTTCCCTTTCCCTTTCCCTTTCCCTTTTCCCTTTCCCTTTTCCTTTTTTCCTTTTCCTTTCCCTTTCCCTTTCCCTTTCCCTTTCCCTTTCCCTTTCCCTTTTCCCTTTCCCTTTCCCTTTCCCTTTTTTTTCCTTTTCCTTTTCCTTTTCCTTTTCCTTTTCCTTTTCCTTTTCCTTTTCCTTTTCCTTTTCCTTTTCCTTTTCCTTTTCCTTTTCCTTTTCCTTTTCCCTTTCCCTTTTTTCCTTTCCCTTTCCCTTTCCCTTTCCCTTTCCCTTTCCCTTTCCCTTTTTTCCTTTTCCTTTTCCTTTTCCTTTTCCAGCGTCCCGCAGCTCCATCCCAGCCCCGGGGGTCCCGCAGCTCCATCCCAGCCCCGAACCGGGCACAGCCCCGGGGGTCCCAAAGCTCCAGCCCAGCCCGGGGGTCCCGCTCGCGATCCCCCCCAAGGACGGCCCCGGAACCCCGGCCGGGGTCAGTGAGCAGCTCCTGAGAGCAACGGCTCGGGGAATGAAGGGTTAATGAAGGGAGGGGCTAATGAATCGGTTAATGAAATGGTTAATGAAACGGTTAATGAAATTATTAATGAAAGGAATGGTTAAAGAAATGGTTAATGAAACGGTTAATGAAATGGTTAATGAAATTATTATGAAAGGAATGGTTAATGAAATGATTAATAAAAGAAACGGTTAATGGAAGGAGTGGCTAATGAAATGGTTAATGAAATGATTAATGAAATTATTAATGAAATGGTAAGTGAAACGGTTAATGAAAGGAATTATTAATGAAATGATTGATGAAAGAAATGGCCAATGGAAGGAATGGTTAATGAAACGGTTAATGAAACTATTAATAGAAGGAATGGCTAAAGAAATGATTAAAAAAGAAATTATTAATAAAAGAAATGGTTGATGGAATGGTTAATGGAATCATTAATGAAACCATTAATTAAATCATTAATGAAATAGTTAATGAAATCATTAATGAAATCCTTAATGGAAGGAATGGTTAAAGAAATGATTAATAAAAGAAATTATTAATAAAAGAAATGGTTGATGGAAATGGTTAATGGAATCATTAATGACAACATTAATTAAATCATTAATGACACCATTAATGACAGCATTAATTGAAGGAGCAGTTATTGATTTTTGGTTATTGGTTATTGGTTATTGGTTATTGGTTATTGATCTGTGATTGGATATCTATTGACTATTGATCAGTATTGGAACAGCTATTGATTATCAATCAGTTATTGGATCAGTTATTGATTATTGATCTGGTATTGAACAGTTATTGATTGCCGTGTGATTAATCCGTGATTGGCGCAGTTATTGATTATTGATCAGTTATTGATTGCTGTGAGATCTGTATTGGTGCAGGTATTGATTACTGATCTGTGTTGGATATCTATTGATTGCTGTGGGATTAATCTGTTACTGGAATTGACTATTGATCAGTTATTGGAACCCTTATTGATTATTGATCTGTGATTGGATATCTATTCACTATTGATCACTTATCGGAACAGCTATTGATTATTGATCTGTGATTGGATACCTATCAATTGCTGGGTGATTAATCTGTTATTGGAACAGCTATTGATTATTGATTATTGATTATTTATCAGTGATTGGTGCAGTTACTGATTATTGACTATGATCTGTTATTGGAACAGTTATTGATTACCGTGTGATTAATCCGTGACTGGTGCAGTTATTGATTATTGATCAGTTACTGGAACGGTTTATTGATTATTGATTAATTATTGATTACTGATTACTGATCCCGTCTTGGTGCAGGTATTGATCACCTGCAGTTTCTGCCTTTTCTCTCCTCTGCTCGCCCGTTCTTTCCCGGGGACAGGTCCCGGCAGGTCCCGGCAGGTCCCGGCAGGTCCTGACAGTCCTGACAGGTCCGGCAGGTCCCGACAGGTCCTGACAGGTCCCGGCAGGTCCCGGCAGGTCCCTCTGGGGCTTTGAAATGAGTTATCCCGGGGCTTTCTTCTGCTTTTAAATCCATAAAGCCTGGGGGGGCTTTTTTTCTTTTTCTTTTTCTTTTTCTTTTTCTTTTTCTTTTCTTTTTCTTTTTCTTGTTCTTTTTCTTTTTCTTTTTCTTTTTCTTTTTCTTTTTTCCTTTTCCTTTTCCTTTTCCTTTTCCTTTTCCTTTCCTTTCCTTTTCCTTTTCCTTTCTCTCTTCTTATTTTTATTTTTATTTTTATTTTTATTTTTATTTTTATTTTTATTTTTATTTTTATTTTTATTTTTATTTTTTATTTTTATTTTTATTTTTTATTTTTATTTTTATTTTTTATTTTTATTCTTCTTTTCCTTTCTCTCTACAACCGCCCATCCCATTTTCCGGGGGTTTTCCAACCCCTCTCCCTGGTTTCGGGGACCCCTCTTGTCCCGTTTTTGTTTTTGGTGGCGTTAAAAACCCCCCCGACCCCGGGCTCCAGAGCTTTCGAATTGGGGCTGATTTTAAAATATTATTCCCAGGGGTTTTTTGCTTTTAAAATAAATTTTTTTTAAAGTTTTTGAAACCGCTTGTTCCCAGTTTTGGGGGGCCTTGGGGGCTAAAAGAGCTTATCCAACTTTTTCCAGGGTTTTTAATTTTTAATTTTTTTTTCTTTTAAAAAGACTTTTCCTGGGTGGTTTTCTTTTCTTTTCTTTTCTTTTCTTTCTTTTCTTTTCTTTTTCTTTTCTTTCTTTTCTTTTCTTTTCTTTTCTTTCTTTTCTTTTCTTTTCTTTTCTTTTCTTTTCTTTTCTTTTCTTTTCCTCTCTTCTCTTTCTCTTTCTCTTTTTTCCTTTTATCTTTTTTCTTTTTTCTTTTTTTCTTTTATTTCTTTTTTCTTTTTTTTCTTATTTTTTCTTTTTTCCTTTTTACTTTTCTTTTTTCCTTTTTTCCTTTTTATTTCTTTTTTTTCTTTTTTCTTTTTTTCCTTTTTTCTTTTTTCTTTTTTTTTTTCTTTTCTTTCCACTCATTCTCATTTTCTTTTCTTTTAACCTTTTGCCTTTTGAAACGCCTTCTCCTGGCTTTCCACATTTAAATCCTTTTCCCCCGCCCCTCCTCGTTTCCCTCGGGGTGCAAACCCCGCTCCTCTCCATTTGGGGAGCTTCAAAAATCAAATTTTCCAATTTTTTTTTTTAACTCTTAAACCACTTATCGCATTTCTGGCCTTTAGAAAACAACAATTCCTTTTAAAATATTTTGAATAAATTAGTCATCCCGTTTTTGGTTTTGGTTTATTTTTTTTCTTCAAAGCTTCTTATCTCTTTTTTTCTTTTTATCTCTCTTTTCTCCCTTTTAAAATCACTTCTCCCATTTTTTTCTGGCCGTTAAAATCCTTTTCCGGGGGTTCCTGGCTTTGGTTTTGTTTGTTTATCGATGCTGTTGCTTTTATCACTTTTACCCCTTTATTTTCGGGGCCTTAAACCCATTATCCTTTTTTTTTTCTTTTTTTCCCTTTTTTTCCTTTTTTTTTTCCTTTTTCCCCCTTTTTTCCTTTTCCCCCCTTTTCCCCCTTTTTTTTCCTTTTTTTCCTTTTTTTCCCTATTTTTTCTTTTTTTCCCTTTTTTCCCATTTTTTCCTGTTTTTTTTTCTTTTTTCCTTTATTTCCTTTTTTTCCTTTTTTCCCCTTTTCCCCCCTTTTTTCCTTTATTCCTTTTTTTCCTTTTTTTTCCTTTTATTTTTCTTTTTTCCCCTTTTTTTTCTTTTTCCCCTTTTTTCATTTTTTCCCCCTTTTTCCCCCTTTTTCCCCTTTTCTTTTCCCTTTTTCCTTTTTTCCCTTTCTTCCCCTTTTCCCCCCTTTTTTTAATTTTTTTCCCTTTTTGTTTTTTTTTCCCTTTTTTCCCTTTAAAAACGATTTCTCCTGGTGAGATTTTGAATTTTTTTAAGGAGGTGAGGTTGGGTTTTTTTTTTTAATAAATCCTTTTTAAAACCACCCATCCTATTGTTTAAAAATTAATTAAAAATTAATTAATTTAATTTAGTTAACCTATCTTGGGTTGGGGTTTTTTTGTTACTTTGACTTTTACCCCCCCTGACCCCATTTCTGGGCATTTCCAGCTCAGTTACCCCAGCTGCGGCTTTAAACACCTTCATCCCTTTTTTTTTTTCCTTTTTTTTTTTCCCTTTTTTTTCTCCTTTTTTCGCCTTTTTTCTTTTTTTTTCCTTTTTCCCCCTATTTTCCTTTTTTCCCTTTTTTCCCATTTTTTCCTTTTTTCCCTTTTTTTCCTTTTTTTTCCCTTTTTTTATTTTTTCCCCATTTTTTTCCTTTTTTACCATTTTCCCCTTTTTCCCTTTTTCCCTTTTTTCCTTTTCCCCCCCTTTCCCCCCTTTTCCCTCCTTTTTTTCTTTTTTTCCTTTTTTCCCTTTTTTCCCTTTTTTTTCTTTTTTCCCATTTTTTCCTTTATTTCCTTTTTTTCCATTTTTCCCCTTTTCCCCTTTTTCCTTTTTCCCCCGTTTTTCCCTTTTTTCCTTTTTCCCCCTTTTCCCCCTTTTTTTTCCCTTTTTTCGCTTTTTTCCCTTTTTCCTTATATTCCTTTTTTCCTTTTTTTTCCCTTTTTTCCTTTTTTCCTTTTTTTCCCAATTTTTCCCCTTTTTCCCCCTTTTTTTCCTTTTTTTCCCTTTTTCCCCCCCCCTTTTCCCCTTTTTTCCTTTTTTCCCCATTTTTTCCCCTTTTTCCCTTTTTCCCCTTTTTTCCTTTTTTTCCCTATTTTTTCTTTTTTTCCTTTTTTCCTTTTTTTCCCATTTCCCACCTTTTTTTCCTTTTTTCCTTTTCCCCTTTTCCCCCTTTTTTTTTCCTTTTTTTTTTTCTTTTTTCCCTTTTTCCCCATTTCCCCAGCTGGGTTTTTATTCCCCTGTTTCACTCCCCCCGGGCTCCTCAGCCCCCCCGGCTGGTTCGGGGGGTTTTGGGGTTTCTGGGGTTTTTTGGGGTTTTTGGGGTTTTTGGGGTTTTCATTGCGGGGTTGGAGCGGCCGCGCCCGTTTGGGGTGAGAACAGAACGGCCCGGCTGGGGGACCTCGGCTCGAACCCGCGGGGGGTTTGGGGTTCGGGGGTTTTTTGGGGGTTTTTATGTTTTTTTTTTTTTTTTTTGGGTTTTTTTTTTTTTTTTGGTTGTTTGGTTTTTGTGTGTGATTTTTGTGCCTTTCTTTTCTTTTCTTTTCTTTCTTTTCTTTTCTTTTCTTTTCTTTTCTTTCTTTTTTCTTCTTTTTTTCTTTTTTCTTTTTTTTATTTTTCATCTTTTGTCTTTTTTCTTCTTTTTCCTTCTTTTCTTTTTTCTTTTTTTCTTTTTTCTTTTTATTTTTTCTTCTTTCTTTTTTCTTTTTTCTCTTTTCCTTTTCTTTTTTCTTTTTTTGTTTTTTCTTTTCTTTTTTCTTTTTCCTCTTCTCTTCTCTTCTCTTCTCTTCTCTTCTCTTCTCTCTCTTCTCTTCTCTTCTCTTCTCTTCTCTTCTCTTCTCTTCTCTTCTCTTCTCTTCTCTTCTCTTCTCTTTTCTCTTCACTTATTCTCCTTTCTGAGCCTTTTAATCTTTTGGCTTAGCTCGGGATTTTTTTTTGTTGCTGTTGTTTTGTTTTTTCCCTTTCAAACCGCCCCTCCCCCTATC